>JAJDON010000088.1:0-38989 GCA_022036555.1 Microstegium vimineum
CTTGGAGCTCACTCTGTAGTAGCTACAAAATAGAATCCGCCTGAAGTTTCTTCACCTCCATCTATATTGCCTTCATCACCACCTGTACTGTCAAGACCAGCAGCTCCACTGTCTTCCTCTGTAGGTTGTCTCTCATGATCAGTAACTCCAGGTGTAGTACAACTGTCTGGTATGCCATCAACAACATCTGTAGAAGCCTCTACATTGTCTCCATTTGTAGCTTCATTATTTAGCCTTTTTGATGATCTTCTTTCGACTCCAGAATGCTGCACCTCTGATTCTGCAGCTGCCCTCACCCTCTTGTTCCTATTTCCTGGCGGCATGCTAGGATTTCTCTTCTTTGACTTTGAAGTGAGGGTTTTCCTTGTACCCCTAGTAGGATATTGTGCAAAAAAATGTCAGTCATGTGCAATATTAAGCAAGACCATATATTAATTACAGGTATGAAATAAACAAGATGAATATGAAAGCAGAATCATATATTAAAGATCGGATTGAAAATATTCAAATGCAATTCAAATATTCCCCATCCACTACTTGGAAGGTTAAAAAAGCACCTTAATTGCTAGGGGTTGTGGCTGCTCATCAGATTCAGGGTCATCATCATCATCATCACTATCTCCTTGATCATCATCGCCAAGGAGATACTCTGATGACTCTGAATCTGAACTGTTGGTTTTCTTGTTTCCTGATTTTCCCCTTGGTTGATGAAGGTTGTGGTACAAAATTATTAACCTCAGCAACTAGATGTTGCAGTCCCATTGCTTGCATTTTCTTTAAATTCTCCACCACACGTATATACCGCGACCTCTCATAATCGGTTATTCTCCACCACACGTATATACCACCACACGTATTACTTGCAAGATAGCACAATGTGTGTCTATTAGTTCATAAAAAGGAGTTTACTAAGAACTAGGAGGTCATACTAATTGGATACATAAGAGGGCATGAATTTACTAATAAAGAGAGGTGATAGGTATTTTTAGAAAAGGGACTATATTAATATCCCAGCTTCAACATCGACTAATATATGCATATGGCTATTCATTATTACAAACAAATTAGAGCGAAGGAAGAGTACAGGTGATATGTGAAGTAACAGAACTTCATGAATTACCACTTTCAAGTGAGATTGAGGGCATAGATATTCCAAATATGTATATAAATTATTAATTTGCGTGGCCTATGCAAAGCTAAAGGGGAGTAGGAACTATACGAATGAGAGAAAACTAAATTTGTGAACAGTGGAGGTGTATTACCTTCTTCTTGTGCATGTTTCTTTTTACGTTAGCCCCTAGTTGCAACCATCGAGGTCCTCAAAGGGGAAGCGGAGCTGGTGCGGTGAACCCTTGTCGACGACGAAGCAGATCCAGTGCGAAGTCCTCGGCGATGACCCAAATCCTGCGATGGTTAGGGTTACGTCGTTGCGAGTGAAATGCGAATGGAGCCAGAACTTTCTTGGGACGAGATAGAAAGGGATGCGGCGACCGAAGTAGTCGGCGACAACACAACTCGTCGCCGGCTGTGGTAGGCGACGAAGTAGTCTGCCGCTTTGGTGGGGTGGAAAATAGGTTGAAAGGGGGAGGGGAACAACTCATCGACACACATCAGTTACACAATGACAATTGAACACTACTACTTGCCTACCGCTAGTCTAAACTTTGAAGTTCGGCTTCTCAAGCTGCTGTTGCTACTAGTCTGAACTATGAACTTTGGAGTTTGGCTTCTCAAGGCGTGGGGACAAGCCGATAGGAAGGCGAAGCCTCGGAGGATGAGGGCTGTTGAGGAGAGCACCTTCCCATAGACCTTCTTGCCTACTCCAGAGCTGAAGGAGGCCTTAAGCAGCAGTACAGCCGCCGGCAGCAGTACAGCCGGCCGCCGGCCATTTTCACGGGCACTACGACGACGACGAGTGGCTGTAGCACTTCGTTCCTTTGCGGAGGATGAGGACAATGGAGGAGAGAAATTTCCAAGGATGCTTGCCTGCTCCAGCGCTGAGAGGCCGCGAGCGGCAGCATCTTTCCAGCATCCTTCTTCACAGGCGCCCATGGTGGCGGCGGAGTACCTGCTCGGTGCGGAGGCTGAAGCGTTCCCTTCTCCCACATTGTTTTGTGCTTTCTGAACTTGGGCCGCATCAAGTATATGGGCCAACGCTAGATTCGGACGGGTTCTCTAGGCTTATTTGTTGCGTGTAATCCGGTGCCAGTGGCCGTTCGATGTTGCATGAATGGTGCTACAGCTTAGTACGTCCCTCGTACGTAGAGGAGAGTATGTTAGAGGATCTGGTTCCAGATACAGGCTGCCACGCTTTTTTGCTAGTACTAGTCTTTGGTTGCTGATTTACTTTAGGCTGTCACAACTTTTCTACACTGCAGGTTCCACCACTATGGCGCTTAAATCATCCGTCATAATCAACATGGTGTTCTGTGGCTAGGAACCAAATATGTCCATATTCAAACATTTATGTTCCAGTCGAATTACATAAACATGTAATAAGTGTATTTTGAAAAAAATATATATGAAAAGTATATATATCTAACACAAAAAGTGGTCTTTAAAAGCGTCTTTATTGTTTAGCATCGCACTGTCACACCTGGTTTTAAGAACAAAACCAGGATTATCATATGTGTGCCCAGGAAGTCCACACATACAACAACAGAAAAGTAGAATATCAAAATCAATGTTATATAGCGAAAACATAGATACATTAACACTTACATCAAAGTATAGCGGAACGATTACTAAACTTTATTCAAGCTCCAACTTCACAAGGACAGTTGACTGGGGGTTGCATACACCTAGCACTTCTTCGAAACCTCACTAGATCCATCTTCTGTTACCTATCCGAGATTTTATCCAAAATATTGAAAAGTAAAGTAAGTGTAAGTACATCTCGTACTCAATAAGTAAACATGGGGTTCATGGGGCTCAAAAGGTATGACATTGGTTTAACTGCATAAGCTTTTATATTATCTCAATTTTAGCATTAGGATAGCATCAATAATATCAAAAGCCCAATAACCATATGATCAAGTGAGCATGTATAATGAATAGCAAAACAAGTAATGGTAGATTAAAGTCATTCTATTTCATAAGAATTCCAGGCCACTCGTATCCGTGAGCACGGCTAATATATTAGTTTTAAAACACTTTGCAGAGGTTGTACATCTTTACCCATGAGTCATGTTGCCCATATGCTCGGGTTAATTACTCCCAAAACACTTACAAGGTGAGGGGACAGGGTACACTATGAAGTATTTCAGAGGGGCTCGCTAACAAGCACCAAACATTATGGATCCACGGGCAAGGGGTATACGAGGTCTCCTTTCGATGGTACACACCCGCAGTGGTAGCCACCCTGGCCATACCCCGCAACCAGCTCGTCAATGACAAATTTCATGAACTATCACATGCGAGAAAGTAACCCCCTTACTTAACTAAAGCCAGAGCCATATAGCTCTCATGATTGTACTGTAAATCCTGGGTGATCGCTTAGAGAGGTTCTAGAGTATCTCAAAAAACTGTACTCTAGATCACCTTAATCCATGTTGCTAAAAAGCATCTTTTACTGTTTGTTGCATAAGTCATTAGTCAATGTTACATGATCATAGTTATTTTCAAGAGCACTAGCTTGATCTACCCAATGCATAAATCCCAGGGTAACAAGGTACAAATCTAGGGTATAACCTTATAGGACATCAAGGAAACAAATGCATATAATGGATTAGTGTTTAACGTGATTAGGACAACAAGGATAATCCCATGTATACTTGCCTTAAACATTTGCTCAATTCTCACACGATCAGCTTTGAGTCAACACCTTTTGATCTTCTTCCCTCACAAACGATTCTCGTTCTTGGTCCCTTCTTTCTTTCTTCCCGTACGTGCACCTACACGCATCAGCACGTGATGGCCATAGGGGCATACTGCTTCTGCTTGTCACGGAAGGGGAAGGCCTAGCTGGACTCGTCCAGCTGTGCATCGCGGCACGTCAGGACGCCGCAATGTGGGGGCAGGCTGGCTTGCTTGGCCTTGGCCAATGGCGGGCAATGGGCACTAGCTGGGGACGTTCTCGCCACGAGCAGGCACATGCCGGAGGGAGGAAGTCAGGGCGTGTGGGCGTGGGACCCGAGGCCCGGGAGTTGGCCGGCAGTGACCACCGTGATGCTCGGAGATGAAAGAAACTCGTCCATGGTGATTCTGGCCGGAGAAAAGTTGAACGGAAAATAAGAACGAATGGGAACTGATCATACGGTGATGAATTTGATTGAATGGACAAAAATGAGACGAACCTCATGTTGGTTTCGGAATCGGTGGGGGACGCCGGAGTTAGTCGAAAAAGCTCGCCGGAGAGTTCGCTTGAGTTGACCACAAGTAGTATGATTGGAAGAGAGAAAATTATAATTTACTACACAAGAGATTTCCCAAACTAGGGATTATGCCAACCGCTAGTGGTAATCAGTCTCCACTGGCGGTTGGCATAACCCAACTGTGAGTGTAAATGGTGCGATTTACACTGGCGGTTGGATTATGCCAACCACCTGTGGTAGATTCTGTCTATATATACCACCCTCCCGACCCCCACTCTCTTCTTCCTCCCGACCAGTTACTGTTCTCGCCGCCACTTTCCATTGGAGACAATTTTGGAGGTCCAGATTTTTCAAAATAGAAGGGGGAGGTTTTGATCTTCATTTCTTGGAAGGAGATTGGTTAAAAAGGTTAGTTTACGTCTCTTTTGTCTCATTTAGCTCATTTTTGCTCAATTGGAGCCACATTTTGGATCTAGGGTTTCACCATGAGTGAGAGAGAAGAATACCTATGCTATTTTCTTTGTTTCTTCAAGTGAGGTTGATTAAATTGATTATATAACATCTCTCCTCTCTCCATTTTCATGCTTTCTTTTTAATTTAGTTTATGCTAGATATATTTACTTGTTTTTATGAATCAATGTTGTGTGAAATAGAATTTATATATAGAGGGAAGTGTAGTTTTTTTGTTAGTTTTTTTATTATGCTTTTTTATTTCTCAATTTATTTCATCCACTTTATGCACTTATATATGTCATTAATTTAATTGTGATACTTAGTGGCTGGACCTAAACCCTAGCTAATAAACTCTAAGGGGGAGGTTTTGATCTTCATTTATAGAGACAAGGGGACATTTATCAAAATACAAGGGGAGAGGTTTTGATCTTCATTTCTTGGAAGGAGAAAGTTAAAAAAGGTTAGTTTATGTCCCTATTGCCTCATTTAGCTCATTTTTCTCAATTTGAGCCACATTTTGGATCTAGGGTTTCACCATGAGTGAGAGACAAGAATACCTAGGTTGTTTTCTTAGTTTATTCATGTCATGTTGATGTCAATTTGAGCCACATTTTTGCTCCATTTTCATTTTTTCTTTTTAATTTAGTTTATGCTAGATATATTTACTTGTTTTCATTGATCAATGTTGTGTTAATGTTGGTCAATGATACTTAGTGGCTAATAAACTCTAAGGGGGAGGTTTTGATCTTCATTTATTTTCTTTATTTTCTGCAAGTTAGGTTGATTATTAAGATGGTTACATAATATTTGTCCTCTCTCCCTTTTCAAAGTCAGGTATTGATGGAGAGGTCATTCTGGATGTATGAGTTATCAAGGCTAGATGCATCATACATACCCGAGGTTCATAAGTTTATTGATGTCGCTAAGAACCATGCTTGGAGAACAAAGAAGACGCACATACATTGTCCATGCATGGACTGCAGGAATGTTGTTGTATTTGATGACCATCAACAAATCCTTTCTCATCTTGTCCGCCGAGGATTTATTAAGGATTACTTGATTTGGACAAAGCATGGAGAGGGTAGCTCTGTCCCTTATACAACAATTAGTCGTGCAACTATTGACGCTGATGGTCTAAATATGTTTGTTGACGGTGGGTATTAGTTCATACACGATAGATAACAAACTATCACCGATGGTCCTAATCATGATTTCGCTGGAGAAATTGAAGGTGTACCGACAACTGATGTGATGCAAAATAATATGGCTGCGGAAGATGCAGAATTCCTGGAGGCAATGTTGTGTCGTCATGCAGAAGATCCATCAATGTTCTTCAAGAAAGGTATGGAGGCCCTGATGAAGGAAGCAGAGGAGCCTTTGTACGATGAGTCTAAGGGTTGAACCAAAGAGTTCATGACCTTGCGTTCGGTGCTAAAGTTGTTGGTATGCAAAGCTAGGTTTGGTATTTCTGATGCTGGCTTTGATGCATTCTTGAGTATTATCAGAGACATGCTTCCAAAGGAAAACAAAGTGCCTGCTAACACGTACTACACAAAGAAGCTAATCAGTCCACTCACGATGGGTGTTGAGAAGATCAATGCTTGTAGAAATCACTGTATCCTATATCGAGGTGATGCTTATGAGGACAAGGAGAGCTGTCCAAAGTGTAATGCAAGTAGGTACAAAACGAATAAAGACTACAAAGAGGAACACTGTGTTGCCTCGGTGTGTAAAGGAAAGAAGCGAAAGAAGACCCAACAGAGTTCAAAACCCACGAGCAAAGAAAAAGAAGAAGTAGACTATTATGCGCAGATAAAGATTCCTGCTTTGGTGATATGATATCTGTCTGTGGTCGACCGATTGAGGTGTTTGTTTGCTAACCCAGAGGATGCCAAACTTATGAGCTGGCATGCTTCTGATGAGCACATCAAAGACGATGGGAAGCTTCGGCACCTAGCCGATGGCAAGCGGTGGATAGATTTCAATAACAACCACGAAGACTTTGCAAAGGAACAAAGAAATGTTAGGTTTGCATTGAGTACTGATGGGATGAATCCATTTGCTGAGAGGAGCAGCACACATAGCACATGGCCAGTGATCCTCACCATCTACAACCTTCCTCCATGGTTGATGCAGAAGCGAAAGTACCTCATGCTAACCATCCTTATCTCTGGACCTACATAGTCTGGAGTTGACATGGATGTTTTCTTGGAGCCCTTAATGGAAGACATGAAGATATTGTGGGAAAGAGTTGTCAAAATGTGGGACAAGTACCGCAAAGAATCATTCACGTTGAGAGCAATTATTTTTGTTACGATCAACGATTACCCTGCTCTCTTCACATTATCAGGGCAGTTCAAGGGAAAGATTGGTTGTGTGGTATGCATAGATGAAACCGCTCACGTGTCCCTTACTGCATCCGAGAAGATAGTGTACATGAGGCACATACGCTTCTTATCGAAAGGACACAGGTACCGCAGAAAGAAGATGAATAAGTACTTCGACAATAACGTTGAACTCCAATCTACTGCCCCACTAGGCAACAGTAAAGGCAAACGAGTTTTCAACCTAGTCAAGAACCTTAAATTTACTTTTGGGAAGAAGACAACAAACGGAAAACCAAGAAAGAATGTCAAACCAACTCCAGGGGTTACATTCAAGAAGAAATCTATTTTCTTCGAGTATTTGTCATACTAGCCTGAGTTAGATGTACGCCATGCGATCGATGGTATGCACGTTCATTAGAACGTGTTTGAAAGCCTAATTGGAACCTTGCTAGACATAAAGGGCAAGACAAAGGAAGGACTAAAGTCACGTCTGGACATGGTACAGTTAGACATAAAAAAGAACTCCACCCTCTTCTTCAAGAAAATGGGAAGTATCTTTTCCCATCAACAAGCTACAACCTCAGGAATGATGAGAAACATTCGATGTGTGTGTGGTTGAAGAATTTGAAGGTCCCATCTGGATTCTGCTCTAACATACGAAGTATTGTGTCAATGAAAGACCTTACACTCACCAACTATAACTCACATGATTGTCATACAATGCTGACTACTTTCCTCCCTATTGCCATCAAGGCTATAAATCCAGTGTGGATAAAGGTTGTAGTCACACGATTGTGCTACTTCTTCAATAGGATCTCACAAAAGGTGATCGATCGTGATGAGTTGACATCTCTTAAGGAATTTGAATTGGAGACAGTGTCACAGTTCGAGATGTGTTTTCCTCCAGCATTCTTCGATATTATGGTTCACCTTGTGGTGCACCTGGTTCCACAGATAGAGGCACTGGGTCTCATGTATTTGCATGAGATGTGGACGTATGAGCGTTTCATGTCAACACTTAATGGCTACGTATCAACTCGTGCTCGTCCTGAGGCGTCCATGGTAGAGGGGTCTTAACCGAAGAGGGAATTGAGTCTGGTGGTCCATTCCGCAACAGCGTCCTAAAAGACCAGGATGCAATAGGTTTGCCTCCATCAAGACATGATGGTAGGCTGAATGGAAGAGGGAGGATGGGAAAGAAATTACTAGTCCCGCAAGATTACAATTCAGTCCTCGAGGCACATCACAACATCCTTCATCAACTCTCAATAATGGAGCCTTTCATCGAGCAACATATTGATGAGCTTCGCAAACAAAATCATGGGCGCACAGATGAGTGGTTAATGAAGGAACACAAGAATAAGTTCACCTCATGGCTAAAGGAGCTTGACATTCCAGAGGGGGAAACAATTGAGGAACACACCATCAAGGTGTTGGCTTCTGGACCATCAGCCAGGTCACAACATGGCAAAGCTATGACATTAGTGGATTCACATTCTGTACTAAGTCCAAGGACCAAAAGAGCATTGCACAAAACCGTGGAGTTCGATGTGATGCCTTAGACTCTGAAACTGGGGATGAAACTATGTTCTTTGGCTTCGCTGATGCCATATGGGAGCTAGACTATGGTACATTTCAGGTCTCTATGTTTCGATGCCAATGTGTTGAAGACAAACATGTCACAGTGGACAACTATGGGGTCAGAGTTCTTGATCTAAGTAAGGTAGGCTACAAAGATGATCCGTGGATAATGGCTAACCGTGCTGCACAAGTCTTCTATGCTGAACAGATCCTTTGTCCTAATGAGAAGAAAAGTACCGACAAGCCGAAGCATGTAGTTATTCCTGGAAAGCAACAAGCTATAGGGGTTGATGGTGTATTTGACCTGGATGAATTTAATGTGTTCAACAACATGTGTCTCTTTGTACATGACCATCTAGTAAACATAAGGAGTGTTGAGCGAAGCATCCCACAGAAATCGCTACCTTGGGTGCGCCATGATCGACAAGGAAGAACAGTATAGCTGTCTAGATTGTTTTTTTATTTGCCATGTAATCCATTTATGTTTGTACATGTGAAGACCCTATTTTTGTTTCTACGTGTGAGACCCTATGCTTATTTCACATAATTGCAATCTATTTCTATAATCTCGAGATGATGAACCCTATGTATGAATCGAGATATTAGAAATAGATTAAATTAGGGTCATTATAAATATAGATACATGTAAAAGTATCTCAAACATGTCATTGCATATTTAAAACATGTTTATCCCTAAACCCTAAACCCTTAAACCTTAACCCTAATACTAAACCCTAAACCCTAAACCCTAAACACTTAACACTAAACCCTAAACCCTAGCTAAACTCTAGCTCAATAAAAAATGTACCCTAGCTAAATTCTAGATCAATACAAAATGTACCCTAGCTAAACTACAAACACTACAAAATTTTATTCATAATTTTTGGAACAATATTTCTCAAGATATGATTTTTGAAGCTTATGTATTAATCGAGATATTAGGCATATAAATATAGCTACAAATAAAAGTATCTCAAACTTATCATTTCATATTTTTGTCATATATATCTTGTCAAGACAAACACCACAAAATTTTATGCACGATTTTTGTAACAATATTTCTCAAGATGTGATTTTTATAAATTATATTGAATTACATTTCTACAGGCGGTGGTCAACACCAACCGCATGTAGAAACCATTTCTATAGGCGGTTCACAACCCCAACCGCCTGTAGAAATGCCCTCCCTTTATAAGGCTGCGCTCGAAACCGAAAACTTCCTAAGTCTCGAAGGCGCCAGTTTTTTTGAAAGACGTTGTCAGGCTGCCCATTTTCTCCGCCGCCGCCCTTCTCGTCAAATTCGTCTTCACGCCGCCTTCTCGCCACCGCACCACACTAGTAAGTGCTCCAGTGTTCCCTCTTCTTCGCAGGAAGTGGCGCCGATGGCGGTGGCAGGCAGTGGCGGTGGCGGCAGCAAGCAGTGGTGGCACGCGTCGACGGCAGCGAGCGCGGCCGGGGTGGGTGGCCATGGAGCGCGCGACCGGGGTGGATTGTGCTGGTGGCGTCGTCATCGGCGAGCGGCGGCTAGGCTTGAAGCTCATGGCGGTTGTGCTCTGGCTGGCACCGCTACGGCTGCTAGGGCTCAGGACGGCGGCGACGGCGGCAGGGTTATGGCTAGTAGGGCTCGGTTGCTCCAGCCTTTACCGGGAGAGGAAGGGGCAGTGGCAGCG
This sequence comes from Microstegium vimineum, assembly GCA_022036555.1. NCBI lineage: Eukaryota > Viridiplantae > Streptophyta > Magnoliopsida > Poales > Poaceae > Microstegium > Microstegium vimineum. The sequence goes on from JAJDON010000088.1 coordinate 10,345, forward strand.
CTGCCGTCTGGAGGAAGGAGAAGACACGCGGGGCGGCGGGGGAGGTGGAGGAGGAAGAAGGCTGGCAGGCGGGCCCAGGTGGCAGGGAGAGAGGGGCGGCCCATTGGGCCGAGATGCCACTTTTGAGCATTTTTTCTATTATGTTTTCCAATATTATATATGATTGTATGTGTAAATCCTTCTTTATATGTAAATGCTTCTTTATATTCTTTATGCATGTCTCAAAAGCAAATGTATATGTAAATCTATATGTTTATATCTTTATTTTTTTATGCTTGTATATCTCAAAAATATATGTATATGTATATGTATATGTGAAAGGATCAAGATGCCCAAGAGGGGGGGGGTGAATTGGGCTCTTTTAAATTTCTAAGCAATAATTAAAACCTATCAAGAGCCAATTTACCCCCTAGTGCTTTCCCAAGTGTGTCCTAGCTAAACAAGCAAAGCATGGCAATGAAAGCGGTAAAGCCCTATGCAATTCTAGTCAAGCAACAAGAATGTAATACGGAAAGTAATGCTTGAAAGTAATTGCAATAAGTAAAGGGATGGAGAAAGGAGAAATGACATGGTGATGTTTTGCCGAGGTATCGAGGAGTCGACACTCCCCCCTAGTCCTCGTTGGAGCACCCGCACAAGGGTATCACTCCCCCTTAGTCCGCGTAAGGACTAAGTGCTCTCTATGGGCTGATTCTTCGCCACTCCGGCTTGGTGAATCGCCCACAACCGATCACAATGAAGCTTGGGTCATCCATAATGAACTCCACCGGATGATCACCAAGCGAACCTCCGCGAAGCCGTCTAGGTGATGTCGATCACCAAGAGTAACAAGCACTAACTCTCACTTGACCAAGGCTAGTCTAGTGATTGAATGGATGCACACTTGCTAACTCTAAGCAACTAGTGAGAATCAACACATGGAATTGTAATTCACACTCTCACTAGGGCTCTTGCACAACTTGCTCTCTCACAAGTGAATCTCAGCAATTGGAATGGGCAAGAGAGCGTCCATGGGGCTGATGGGGAAGTATAAATACTCCCCAACTCAACCCCTAGCCATTAGAGGCAATTTCCACTTCTCTACGTCACTCCGGACGCATGTAACAAAGGGGGATCCGAACCATCATGCATGCGTCCGGACCCCCTCAGTCCACTGTTCTCAGTATTGCAAAGCCTACATTCCGGACGCAGAACACAGTCCGGATGCAAGGCTCCGGACCGCATCCGGACTGGAAAACACTCTTTGGAACTCTCTGTGTTGGGTTCGGACCCTACTTGGCGTCCAGACTCAACACACCGGACAACGTCCGGTTCATTTCTCACGTTCTGGAGCTCTCTGTATAGGGTCCGGATGCAACCTGTAGTCCGGACCCTGCACTGTTCACTGCGTCCGGACTCACTGGTATACCCAGAGTGAACCCTAGGGTCCGGACGCACAGCCGATGGTCCAGACCTGGGGCAACACTTGCGTCCGGAGCTCTTATCAGAGCCTGATCACCTTCCTTCCAACATGGAAGTTGTTCTTCTCGGATCAAGGGCTATTTCTAAAGCTTCCTAGTGCTAGTTTGACAAGTGTGCACCACACCTAAACACTAAGCCTCTCCTAGGTCAAGCTACTAGATAGAACCCCTCTTAATAGTACGGCCAAAGGAAAAATAAAGGTGCTAAACTACTCTAAGTGTCTCTCAACTCCAATGACACTTAGACCTAGTCTAATCTTCAACCTTGTCGCCAATCCTTTGAAAACCGAAACGATTCCAATGAGGGGCACATATGCCATGATAGTCCAATCAACCATCCATTACCATGACCTAACTTTCTTATTGCCTCTGCAAAACACACGTTAGTCATAGTAATCTTGCATTGTCGTTAATCACCGAAACACTAGGGGCCTAGATGCTTTCAATCTCCCCCTTTTTGGTGATTGACGACAATACGCCATAGAGTATGAAAAGAGAGGTTTATTTTAGGTTTTCAAGTGACTTGGCTCATCTAAGCATGGGTTAGTGAAAATGAATGAATAATAATACATGCTTAAATAATCCAAGCCACAATATGTATTGAGGATATGAATTTAGAGCAAGTACATGAGATATGATTAACACAGGAATATATCAAAGTAAAGCGTGGAAGCATAGCAAGGGCCAAAAGCATGTGACATAATATATAAGAGTGAACCACATATGTCACAAGCAAGTGTATCATCACACAAAAGCAAATGCATGATAGGGTAAACATGATGCATGAGTACGAGAGATATAACACATCAAAAGAGCCAAGTCTCTCTCTCAACTCCCCCTATCACTAGCATTCTCTCACTTTCTCCCCCTTTGACGACAAAGCACCAATAACTAAGCGTCGGGCGTAGGAGGAGTAGCCAAGTCACGAGGGCGGAGGTTGAACTGCTCGTAGTCTGGACTCGAGTCATCACCATTACTTTGACCCGCTGAAGCTGGAGCTGGAGAGGTAACTGTCACAAGAGCAGTGGCCACAGAAGTAGAAGCTGTAGCATCGGCCACTGACTCTGCTGGAGCACTAGTCGGCTCTGTCTCTGGAACCACTGACTCTGTCTGTGCCGGTGCCTCTGAACTAGGCAAGTCTGCAGCTGGAGCTGGCATGGAAGAAGCAGCCTCTGACTCTGTAGTAGGGTCTGTAAGAGGTGTCTCTGACACTAGAAGTGCCACTGTCTATCCCTAGGGCTCATCAGCCACTGGAGTCACGTCCGGCTAGACCTTTGGAGTAGTAGTGTCTGTAGCAGGTGTGTCCTGAGGGGCAAGCTCCGACAAAGCCACTGAGGAGGGTAAGGTGCCACCTGTCTGTGGTGCTGGCTCCGGCGGATAAGACTGGTAGTCAGTGGGACTAGCAAGGCCGGTGAGGGCACTATAGCTAGCTGAGAAGGCAGGAGCAGAACTATCCAAGCCGGCAGACATTGAGTATGGGTTAAACCCCGTAGTGATCGGTGAAAACTGCGTCGTCTGTCCCACTGAGTCAAACCACTGTGTCACCTGTCGGACTGGAGACTGAAACTGCGCCAAGGGACTCGCACTCTATAGTCCACCAGAGGACGGTATAGCTGAAGTGGGAGTCGCTGGGCGAGACTGTCCTGGAGGAGTAACCGGCCGACCCGCGTACTTAGCAGTGGAGACCACTGGAGCTGTGTAGTACGAAGACGAGGTTGCCGGGTGCTAGACGTAGTAAGGCATGCTCGGAGGCGGTGGCTGAGGTGAAAACCTTGAAGGTTGTCCAAGCAGTGGCTGAGCTGACTGTCCTAGAAACTGGCCAAACTGAGGCGGACCCAGCTAAAATTGTGGCGGCCTCTGAAGGAACAGAGGAGGTGGAGCGCCAGTCTGCTGTAAGATGTATCCCATGAAGTGAAATGTCATCGCCTAACCCGCTAGCAGCTGCTCCTGGAACTGGTCCTGCCGGGCCTCAACTTGTCCCATCATAGCCACCATCTGCTGCTGAGAAGTGTCGAGCCTGTCCATAACTCACAGAAGGACAGGGTCGGTGGGTGGTGCTGGAGGTGGTGCTACACTTGAAGGACCGGCCTCTGCGTCGTGAGCTACTACTGGACGTGGTGGAGCAGGCATGTGCGGACGGTAGTCATCGTCGCTGTCAGAGGGGATCGGCTCAGTGCCCTGATCCAAGTCCTCTTGCCTGTGAAGTGCAGCTAGCTCTCCCTGTGCCACTGCATGCATCGCCTCATCCTGGGCATCAACCTCATCCATCTCTCTGGTCGGTACTGCACGGCGAACCCTCCTGAGAGCTCTGTTGCCCCGGGGACCATCAATCACTGCACTCGTCATGTAGATCGGAAAGACCGAGGGTGAATGGTCAAGCTCACTAGCAATCCCTGGCACTGTGACTCGAAGTGAAAGGACCAGCAAAGAACAGATCCAGTGCCCATAGGGAAGCTTCCTCCTGGAGATCAGACCATCTGCTATGGTATCCTCCATCTCACACAGAAGAAAGTCGGCGATGTCAAACGGTGTCTGAGTGGTGATCGCTGCCAGGAGGTACTGCTGGAGGTTCGTGAGCGCATCACAGTACCCGGTGCGAGGTAGAAGATTGCGCCTCATCACGTAGTTAACGAGACAAACGTGAGGGTGCAACTCAGCAGGAGCCCGACTGCTACGGGGATCGAAAGGAGGACGGAAGCATTGAGCGACCAAGTCTGTGTCAGGTGTAGTGCCTCCAACTGCTCTGCGGGGGGGGGGGGGGATCCACATTCCCAAAGCACTGCTTGTGTAGTCTAAGAGGAGCCTCTGTCAAGTGGAACCGAGCTCTGAAGTCTGTCAGGTAGGTCCTGTGGCGCTCGCCTCTGAAAGTGTACTGAAAGTAAGCATGGTCCGGATCGATCCAGAGTGAAGCGTAGAACTCTCGGACCCAAACGTAGTGCCCCGAGCGGCCTAGGAGGTCCGCCAGCCCAGGAAGGTACTCAAGTAGAGGTCAAAGCACCTCTCCACCGGTGTCTAGGATGTGATCAAGAGGGCACACTTGGTGGGGTCTCAGCCGGATCCTCATGGTACAGGCTGCATCGTAGAAGTCCTTGTTGCGTGGGTGCCACCAACCAGGAGGAGCGTCATGGTGTCTCTGAACCGGGCACCACTCCTCGAGCTCAATGAGCCGGAGCTCACACACCTGCTGTGTAGAAGCCAGACTGAGGTCGACGTGAACTGGCATCACTGGGGGTCCTGCCATCGATGGAGGTGGTGGAACTGCCCTCGGAACTCTGTCGCCGCGGCAAGGACCCTCAGGACGAGGAGCAACCTCGACGCGGGCACGGGTAGACCGTCTGAGCGGAGGAGTCTGAGCTGTCTCTGCTGCCACTGTAGCGGGAGTGTCCTCTACTACTGCTGCTGGAGCCTCTGTGGCCTGAGAGGACTGTATCAGCTGAGCTCTGGCTGTGGAAGAACTGGTGCGAGGACGGGTGCCAATACGAAGCCCAGCACCACGCTCTGTCCTGTCTGCTGCATCAGCAGCTGCTATCGCTGCCAAAGCGTCTCTGTCCAGAAGCTTCCGCTTCTTGCCGGGTACCTTTGCCTTGGCCTTCCCCTTCTGCTGAGCTATGGGAGGGGGAGGACGAGGGGGCTCATCGTCAGGACCACCACCAACATTCTTGCATCTAGCCATCTGATCAATAAATCAAGTAACTGCTGAAAGAGGGGCCCGAGATGCCACTGCCACTGACAATCACAAGAGAAATCCACGGACACACTGAGTCACTGCCGCTAACACTGCCTAATCAGAAATAACTGTCTCTGAAAGAGGCCTACAATGCCACTGACACGCTCATGAGGCTTTGCCTCAATCCATACTCGCGGGCTTTGCCCCGAGTTCTCTGGCACTGACCTGACTGCCATAGAGAATAGATAGACATGATATATAAGCATCATATATAATCTAGGGGTTTGAAAAGCCTAAAGAAGCAAGCAATGTAGATAAGAGAATAGAAGAACTGAGCCGACTACCTGAGGAACGAAGCGAGTCGAATCAATGCACGTCGGACAGCGGATCGGGACACCATGAACAACGAACCGTCAACGGCTAAAACATGCGATCGACGAGTCGGGCAAGGAACCCTAGGGAGGTTCAGAACAGAGGAACCCTAGGGGGGGTTTGCTATTGTGGTGGAGGTGAAGGCAGAGGGGTTGGGAAAGGGTTGCTGAGGTAGGGAGGAGGCAGGGGGGGTCTAGGGTTCAGGGTGAAACCTAGAGAGGGGGGGTTGCTGTGCTCGGCCGGAGGAGGAGCAGGACTCGGCGACGGGTGGCTGGGGCGGCGGCGGTGCGTGCTCTGCAGCTGCTTGGCGGCGGCGCGTAGAGCGGTGGGGGAGAGCGCGGACCCGCAGGGAGGAGCAAGCAGCGAGGCTCCTCGGCGACGAAGGGGATGGGTGGTGCTAATGGCGGAATGACGACGGTTAGCGGTGTACGGGCGCGGGGAAAAATGGTGAAGGGGGTGAGACAGAGGAGAGTAAGCATGAAATGTATCTGCGTTTGAAAACCAGACTCCGGACGCTAAAGGGAGTCCAGAGGTGCGACACCGGACGTAGGGGGGGGGGGTCCAAAACAGAGATACATGTTCTCTGTATTGAAAGAAGTTGTATTTATCCGGACGTAGATAGAATTAGGTCCGGACGCAGGGAATAGGAGCGTCCGGATCCACTATGCGGGGAAGGTGCATAGTGGGGGACGGCGACCGGACGCAAGCGCATTGTTCCGGATAGCTAAAAACGTGCATCCGGACTGTGCGACCGGAGCAGAACTGAGAGCACAGGGGAGTCCGAACGCAAAAGTGAGTACGGACCGAAGATAAAAACAACATCTGGACCATGATCCGAAGCCTGATATGCATTGAACTTTTTCCTATCTCTCCCTTGCTCTCTCTCATAAACACTTGTTGGACATAGTGTGAGAACCATCACTCAAACCCTCATGATTTTTCAAATAGTTAGCCTTTGGCTTAGCTCTTTTTAATGAAAATAGGCAATAAAAGAGGGCGAGGAACATCATAAGGCCACTAGTAGGGGTATAGTAACAACTTGAGCGTGGAATGCTCCCCCTAAAGTGGACGAACTCAGCGGATGCTCAAAACTTAACCAAAAAAGAACGATCAAGCAACAAACATGCATATGCAATGGAATACTTGAATTTGAATCTAGTTGCTTGCCAAGTTTAAACCTCGATTAAGCTTCTTCACACGCTTGTGGGCTTTTATCTTAACCGAGTTAGACAAGCCTATGTGCACGTACATAATTTAAACATGAATGCAAGGTACCAACACAAGATCATCTTTTAGTGAAGTTACTTAGATCAAGCACATTAAGTTCACTTCTCAACCTACAAAAGGTTACTTCATGAAGTGGTTTTGTGAAGATATCCGCCAATTGATCCTCACTTCTTACACCAACTAGGGAGGTATCTTTCCTTGAAACATGATCCCTTAGAAAGTGATGACGGATATTGATGTGCTTAGTGCGGGAGTGTTGAACCGGATTGTTTGCATGTTTTACTGCACTTTCATTATCACAAAGAAGTGGTACACTTTTAATCTCAACACCATAGTCTAGAAGAGTTTGTTTCATGTATAGGATTTGTGCACAACAAGCTCCAGCAGCTATGTATTCCGCTTCCGCGGTAGACAAAGCCACACTATTTTGTTTCTTAGATGACCATGATACAAGTGATCTTCTAAGCAAATGGAAACCTCCGGAGGTACTCTTCCTATCAACTTTGCAACCGGCATAGTCCGAAACAGAGTAGCCCACTAGTTGAAAAGTAGCTCCTTTGGGATACCAAAGGCCAATGCTTGGGGTGTGCTTTACATATCTAAGGATTCTTTTTACGACACTTAGATGTGATTCCTTAGGTTTTGCTTGAAACCTAGCACACATGCACACACTAAACATGATATCGGGCCTAGATGCGGTAAGATATAACAAACTACCAATCATAGAATGGTAGAGAGTTTGATCAATAGGTTTACCATCCTCATCAAGGTCGAGGTGTCCATTTGTAGGCATTGGTGTCTTGATTGGCTTACAATCTTCCATCTTGAACTTCTTTAGCACATCATTGGTATACTTCTCTTGAGATACAAATGTTCCTTCTCTCAATTGCTTCACTTGAAACCCAAGGAAGAAAGTAAGCTCTCCAATCATGGACATCTCAATTTCCTTCGACATCAAGTTACCAAATTCCTTGCAATGATCTTCATTCGTCGAGCCAAAGATAATATCATCAACATACACTTGACAAATGAAGATATCTTCATCTTGCTTCTTGGTAAATAGTGTTGTGTCAACCTTCCCAATAGTGAATCCCTTCTTGAAGAGGAAGTCCTGAAGACGCTCATACCAAGCTCTAGGGGCTTGCTTTAGCCCATATAGCGCCTTGGACAACCTATAAACATGGTTAGGATATCTAGGGTCCTCAAAACCGGGGGTTGATTGACATAGACTAGTTCATTTATGAAACCATTTAAGAATGCACTTTTCAAATCCATTTGATATAAGTTCATATCATGGTGTGATGCATATGAAAGGAGGATACGAATGGCTTCAAGTCTTGCAACCGGTGCAAAGGTCTCCCCAAAATCCAAGCCTTCAACTTGGGAGAACCCCTTTTCTACTAGCCTTGCCTTGTTTCTAACCTCTTGACCTTGATCATCTTGCTTGTTGCGGAACACCCACTTGGTTCCTATCACTCTTGCATCTTGTGGCTTTTCTTCTAGAGTCCACACTTGATTGCGGGTGAAGTTGTTTAATTCTTAATGCATAGCATTCACCCAATCCGGATTCTCAAGCGCTTCCTCTACACAAGTAGGCTTAACACAAGAAACAAAAGAGTGATCTTCAATAAATGAAGCAATCTTTTGGGACTGAGTCATTACTCCCCTTGAAGGACTCCCAATGATGAGTTCTTGTGGATGGGATTGGAGTATGGGTGCGGATCTTTTATCAACCACTTGAGGAGGAGGTGTAGGTGCATCAACATCTTGAGCTTGAGCCTCTACTTGAGCTTGAGGCATGAAGGTATCTTCATTTGTTTCCCTCACTTTATCATCATCATCTTGAGGCTCTTATGATGTAGAAGGTTGAGCATTTGCATTATCTTCAACTTCTACCACCACTTGATCTTCTTCTTTGGGGTTGATTGCACCGGTAGACATGTTCTTCATAGCCTTCCTCAATGGTTCATCACCTACATCATCAAGATTTTCATTTGCTCCTTAGGAGCCATTAGTCTCATCAAATTCCAAGTCATACATTTCTTCAACTAAGTCGGTGGCTTGGTTAAATACATGGTATGCTTTGGATTTCAAAGAATAACCAACTAGGAAACCAATATCACATCTTCTTTGAAACTTCCCTAGATGTTGACGCTTCCTATAGATGTAGACCTTGCACCCAAACACCCTAAAGAATGATATATCCGGCTTCTTTCCATTAAGCAACTCATATGGTGTCTTCTTCAAGAATCTTTGGATGAACAATCTATTGGAAGCATAGCATGCAGTATTGATAGCTTCGGCCTAAAACTTCTCCGGGGTGTTATACTCATCTAGCATGGTTCTTGCAAGAGTAATTAGTGTCCAGTTCTTCTTATCAACCACTCCATTTTGTTGAGGTGCATATGTAGCGGACACTTCATGCTTGATCCCAACTTCATCACAATAATCTTCAATCTTTGTGTTGATGAACTCGGTGCCATTGTCACTTCTTATTTTCTTGATCTCTACATCAAATTCATTTTGGGCTCTCTTGGCAAACTTCTTGAATGAGCTTGTGGCTTCCCCTTTGTCATGAAGAAAGAACACCCATGTGTATCTTGAATAGTCATCCACAATCACAAGACAAAGAGGTGGCCACCCAAACTAGCATATGTTGTAGGTCTAAATAAATCCATGTGAAGTAGCTCAAGAACTCTTGATGTTGACATGAATGCTTTGTGTGGGTGAGTGTTGGCAACTTGCTTGCCGGCTTGACATGCACTACAAAGCTTATCCTTTTCAAACACAACATCCTTGATGCCTCTAACCATTTCCTTCTTCAATAGCTTCTTGAGAGTAGACATACCAACATGAGCTAGCCTTCTATGCCACAACCAACCAAGAGATGACTTAGTGAACAAACATGTTTGGAGGTTGGCATCATTTGATGAGAAATCCATAAGGTTGAGGTTATTGTGCCGAAAGCCTTTGAATATGACATGACTATCATCAATCTTTGACACAATGACTTCATTAGGAGTGAACAAGCATTGAAATCCAAGATCACACAATTGGCCAACCGAGAGTAAGTTGAAGCTTTAGTATGCAACTAACAAGACATTTGATATTGAGTTGTCATTTGAAATTGCCATGTTTCCAAGTCCTTTGACCTTTCCCTTTGAGTTGTCCCCAAATGTAATCTTGTCTTGGTTGTTGACATCTTCTTCCAATGAGGTGAACATCCGGGGGTCACCGGTCATGTGTTGAGTGCATCCACTATCTATCACCCAATGACTTCCACCGGTCTTGTAGTTCACCTACATACACAAGAGATCAAGTTTGTTGTTTAGGCACCCATTTTGTATGGGGGCCCATTTCTTTCTCTACAAGTGACTTAGCCACCCAAAGTGTCTTTGGTCTATTCTTGTTGGGTGGTCCTAAGAACACAACAAGTGGCTTGCCCTTGACATCCTTGTTGATGATATAGTGAGCATTGTATGCAAAAGGCCTAGTGTGCTTGGGCAAGGGTTGTGGAGGTGGAGTCACACAATCATGAGCAAAGTGTCCTTGCTTCCCACACTCAAAGCATGTCTTCATCTTTGGTTTGGCTTTGCTTGATAGAAGTACTTGGCTTGTTGTTGATATTGAGCTTTAGCTTTAGCTTTGGCCTTCTTTACTTGAGCGGACTTGTAACCAAGACCGGCTTTGTCATTCTTCATGACGGTGTTCATAATGAGCTCACTTTGAAGATTGTGGCCCTTAGTGAACCTCTCCATTCCAATGGCTACATGGTTCTTCTCATTCTTTAGCCTGTTGTTCTCTTCTCTAAGCATATCAACTTCAAGTGCCACATCATAGTCTTCATCTTGTGACTCAATCACAATTGACTTGGTTGACTTGAGCTTGATAAGATCTTGCTTGAGCTTCTCATTCTCATTCTTGATCTTCATATAGTCATTGTAGTTATCCGCCACAACCACTTGCTTGCCTTTGCACTTAGGCTCTTGCTCAATGGGCTCATCAATCAAATCATCACAAGAAGTGCCAATATCAATCTTGACAATGGGGTTAGCAACAATAGGAAATGCATCTTCAAGACATTCATTAGCTATAAGGATAGTATCATAGTTCATCTTAACTTCAATGTACTCTTCCTTAAGTTTGTTGCATCTTTTTCTAAGCTCTTGTGATGTCCTCTCTAGCTTATCATGTTTCTCTTTTAGCTCTTTGAGAGAGTATTTGAGCTCCTTAGCATGTGAGGATAAGGATTTGTTTTCACTTATTAGCTCACCACTAGCATTTGAGGTTATTTCAAGTTTTTCATGCAAGTCATCATTTTCTCTTTCCAGCTTCTCATTTTTAGCTTGCTCCTTCTTCACAATTTTAGTATACTTGGTGAGCAATTTTATGAGTTCATCATAAGAAGGAGCTTGGTATTCTTTTTCACTTTCACTACCACTATCATCACTATCCTCTACTTTGGATTGTACCTTCCGGTCACCCTTGGCCATAAGGCATAGGTGTGTAGAGGATGTAGTGGAGGAAGATGGTGGTGGTGGAGGAGGCAATGAAGTCCCAATGACTAGAGCGGCCACCCTCTCATCATCACTTTCATCACCGGATGACTCGCTTGATTCTTCAATGTCGGTTAACCAATCACCAACTATGTATGCCTTGCCATCTTTCTTCTTTTGGTGTTGGAACCTCTTTTTCTTGAAGCCATCTTTATTCTTGTGAGGCTTCTCATATTTCTTCTCATAGTCACTTGACTCATCTTTTTGCTCTCTACCATTCTTGTACTTCTTCTTGTAATTGTCCTTCTTGGGCTTAGTGCAATGGTGAGCTAGATGGCCGAGATCACCACAATTGAAGCAATCTAGCTCCGACAATGGCTTCCTCTTGTTGCTAGTGAAGAACTTCTTCTTTCTTGAATCAAACTTGACACCACTCTTGTTTAGCTTCTTTAGCATCTTGGTGGTCTTCTTCACCATTAGAGCAATGTTTGAGTCATCATCATCTTCACTTGAGGTATCATACACCATCTTTGACTTGCCCATATCATGGCTAGATTTGAGTGCCAAATCCTTCTTCTTGGTGGATGATGAAGCTTCATCTTCTTTGTGGATGTGTATGTACAACTCATGTGCATTGATCTTTCCCAAGACTTGAGTTTGTGTATAGTTGGAAAGATCACCTTGATGCAACATGATCACAATGTTGGCATACTTGGCAATTGGAAGCACACAAAGAATCTTCCTCACAACATCGGCTTCATCCATTTGCTTTAGCCCAAGAGCATTCAATTCTTCTACAAGAACATTTAGGCGTGAGTACATTTCATTTGCATTCTCATGAGAAAGCATGGTAAAAGCATTCATCTTATTCATGACTAAGTGATATCGCTCTTCCCGCTTGCTCTTTGTGCCCTCATGAAGAGCAAAAATGTTCTTCCACAACTCATGCACATTCTTGGAAGTGCGCACGCGGTTGAACACTTCTTTGCCAATGCCTCTAAAGAGGGTGTTACGGGTTTTGGCATTCCACTTCTCATAGTGGACCTCGTCACCGAATGGTTCTCCATCAAATTGAGGAAATCCATCGGTGGCGGCTTTGAGCACACCAACATCCAAGGCTTCGAGGTAAGCCTCCATACGCACTTTCCAATAAGGAAAGTCGTCTCCATCAAACATGGGCGGTGCTCCATCCCCATGGGACATCTTGCTCTAGGCGGTGAAGCCTAATTTAGAGCAACCAAACTCTGATACCAATTGAAAGGATCAAGATGCCCAAGAGGGGGGGGGGGTGAATTGGGCTCTTTTAAATTTCTAAGCAATAATTAAAACCTATCAAGAGCCAATTAACCCCCTAGTGCTTTCCCAAGTGTGTCCTAGATAAATAAGAAAAGCATGGCAATGAAAGAGGTAAAGCCCTTTGCAATTCTAGTCAAGCAACAAGAATGTAATGCGGAAAGTAATGCTTGAAAGTAATTGCAATAAGTAAAGGGATGGAGTAAGGAGAAATGACACAACGATGTTTTGCCGAGGTATCGAGGAGTCGACACTCCCCCTAGTCCTCGTTGGAGCACCCGCGCAAGGGTATCACTCCCCCTTAGTCCGCGCAAGGACTAAGTGCTCTCTATGGGCTGATTCTTCACCACTCCGGCTCGGTGAATCGCCCACAACCGATCACAATGAAGCTTGGGTCATCCACAATGAACTCCACCGGATGATCACCAAGCGAACCTCCGCGAGGCCGTCTAGGTGATGTTGATCACCAAGAGTAACAAGCACTAACTCTCACTTGACCAAGGCTAGTCTAGTGATTGAATGGATGCACACTTGCTAACTCTAAGCAACTAGTGAGAATGCACACATGGAATTTTAATTCGCACTCTCACTAGGGCTCTTGCACAACTTGCTCTCTCACAAGTGAATCTCAGCAATTGGAATGGGCAAGAGAGCCTCCATGGGGCTGATGGGGAAGTATAAATACTCCCCTACTGAACCCCTAGCCGTTAGAGGCAATTTCCACTTCTTTGCGTCACTCCAGACGCATGTAACAGAGGGGGATCCGGACCATCATGCATGTGTCCGGACCCCCTCAGTCCACTGTTCTCAGTACTGCAAAGCCTACATTCCGGACGCGGAACATAGTCCGGATGCAAGGCTCCGGACCGCGTCCGGACTGGAAAACACTCTCTGGAACTCTCTGTGTTGGGTCCGGACCCTACTTGGCGTCCGGACTCAACACACCGCACAGCGTCCGGTTCATTTCTCACGTTCTGGAGCTCTCTGTGTAGGGTCCGGACGTAACCTGTAGTCCGGACCCTGCACTGTTCACTGCGTCCGGACTCACTGGTATACGCAGAGTGAACCCTAGGGTCCGGACGCACAGCCGATGGTCCGGACCCGGGGCAACACTTGCGTCCGAAGCTCTTATCAGAGCCTGATCACCTTCCTTCCAACATGGAAGTTGTTCTTCTCGGATCAAGGACTATTTCTAAAGCTTCCTAGTCCTAGTTTGACAAGTGTGCACCACACCTAAACACTAAGCCTCTCCTAGGTCAAGCTACTAGATAGAACCCCTCTTAATAGTATGGTCAAAGGAAAAATAAAGGTGCTAAACTACTCTAAGTGTCTCTCAACTCCAATGACACTTAGACCTAGTCTAATCTTCAACCTTGTCGCCAATCCTTTGAAAACCGAAACGATTCCAATGAGGGGCACAGATGCCATGATAGTCCAATCAACCATCCATTACCATGACCTAACTTTCTTATTGCCTCTGCAAAACACACGTTAGTCATAGTAATCTTGCATTGTCATTAATCTCTGAAACACTAGGGGCCTAGATGCTTTCAATATGTATATGTATATGTATATGTATATAACTTGTATGTATTTGTAATAGAAAAATGAAAAATGCATCTTGTATATATATGTATGTCTCCATTCAAGTTTGTTATAAAACTATACTATGTAATTATTCCAATGATTCTAAAACTATACTTATAAAAATGTTTATTAGATAAATGATTGTATAACTGCTTCCAATATATATGTATGCATTGATTATAATAACTTATATATGCCTCCAATACATATAAGTCATATATATAATCTATAAATGTCTATCCTTTATTAGATTTCCACGATGACATCTCCAAGCAAGGACCAAGCACAAGAGTCCGTTCACACGGAACAAGCCCCAGGGTCTGACCCCACGGAACAAGTACAAGACACCCACCAAACGGGGCAAGACCTGGGGTCATCCGACCCCTCGGAACAAGTACAAGGTACCCACCAAATAGGGCAAGTCTTGGGGTCGTCCGACCCCATGGAGGAGGAAGAAGGGAACCAATCAACTCTGGAGAAACACTTGGAGCCCTAGCGACGACTTTGAGCGTCCCGAAGTGAGGAAGGCTCGAGAACAATTTGAACGTGAATTACGCCATGACCCTGATTATGATCCAGAAGCCGAGGAGGTAATTATATGATTTCATGTTTTTATTTAATTACATGTCTATTAAAACCATCACCATTAAACTCACAATGTTTATATTCATAGGTCATTGGCTCAGATGGAAGAGTTGATCTCACAACGTGCGGAAGACGCACCCGAACCGACTGCGACGACGAGCAATGAGCCATCAAGGACAAGGAAGCGGAGCGGTGGCAAACGAGGCGAGAGAGGATTGAACAAGTTTCCAGACGACGTATATGCCATCTTAGAAGTCATCCCAACCGGATAGTCCACAACTCCTTTGGAGATCGTATCCAAATACCGAAACACAATTGACTTCTTTATTAGGGACTTTCTTGACGTCACTAACAAGAACTGGCCCATTGTGTCGGAGGATGACAAGACAAGAATTTGGGAAAAATTGAAGACGAGGTTCCAGTTTCCTCGATCCATACCAGAGGCACTGATAAAGGACTATACAATGAAACAGTGTGCGATCAGTTTCCGAAACTGGAGGTTTGAGTTGAATAACAAGTTTGCCAAGAAAGGGTTGGACTCTACAACAACATACAAGATTACTAAAGGCCAGTGGGCCATCTTTGTAGAGCAGAGGAAAGAGCCAGAATTTGTATCTCTGAGCGAAGCCAACTCCGCTCTCGCAAGAAGAAATAAGTACCACCACCATTATCTAGGCTCAGGTGGTTATCAGCGTCAGGCTCCCAAATGGAAACAAGAAGAGGCTGTTAAGAAGGCGAAAGGGTTACCAGTGCTATCTGAACAAGTTGGTGAAAGGTCCGCGAATTGGATTCGGGCTAGAAAACCAAAGGAAACCGACAACGGTTTGTCCTTTGATGACCCTGAGGTTGAAGGAGTAGCAAAGAACATATTTGCGGTGGCAGCGAAGCAATAGGAAGGTACATTCAAGCCACGAAGAGAGGGACATCCTTAGTGATGGCTTGGGTAACCCAAAGCATCCTGGCCGTGTTCGAGGCGTCTCATCCAAAGAAGGATGGAAGGATGGATTCGACCCTCAGTGGGAAGGTGAGTACAGGAAATGTGATCGATATAAGGAAGAAATGGCTAGCTATTTAAAGGAGGATGCTAAGAAAGAGTTCACGGAGTTTATGCAGAAATTGCTAGATGATCCTCCACCTGATTTAATGCAGAAACTGGCGAGTGCGGTGTCAACTCAACAAATAAGCACTTAGGCACCCTAGATGCAGCTAGTCCAAGTGGTGTCCCAGCAGACCATTGCCAAGGTACCAAGCTGTGTCGCGTCTACATGGAATAAGGTTCAATCTCCGGTTGACGACATTGTTACTCCTGTGGCTTGCTCCCTAGTCATAAGATATGGCATTAACAATCATCGTACAAGGGAAGTAGCCACGGGCAAAGCGATCCCAGGACGCAAGTACCACGGTGCTGACATTCCTGAAGACAACTGCAGAGTAGAAGTATCGACCGTGGTCCAAGGATATGAGGACAAGATGTTAGACATCCCCGGTCCCGAGGACATTGAGAAACTCGGACATGCTATAAACAATTTCATTCTTTGGCCTCGGCGAGACGTCCAGCTGAGGGAGCCGCCACCGTCCTCGCAAGAGATAGCAATTGAGGAGTCATCAGGACCTACTGATCCTCTTCCAATCCCGCCACCATCATCAATCCATTCTCTTGCGAGCCCACCTCCATCACCTCCGCCACATCCATCACCTCCGCCACATTCATCACCTCCGCCACCTCCGTCACCTCCGCCACAGTCATCACCTCCGCCACAATCATCACCTCCCCCGCAATCATCACCTCCACAAACATCACCTCTGCCACCTCCACCACAAAAATCCACACCTTCCCCACAACCCAAAGATCCTAAACAAACACCAGATCCACCAGCGCCGCCAAAGAAGAAGTTTCCTATCCCCAAGTTGATTTCCCAATTCGAGCCAAAGAAAAAACAGCTGACACGACCAGATTTTTGAAAGGAATTGGGCAAAAATGCACTAGTGAAGTCCTCAAGTTGTCTGAGCTGAAGAAGTCAGCGCAGCCGGGTGCCTAAGGTAATTCCCTGCAAATTCAAGGTGCCAGCTTGGGAAGACTACAAGTCTGTGCCTAAAAACTATGTGGTGGGAAAGCCTCTACTAAGCTGGGAGAAAATCCAAAAGGTCCCAAACAATGTAAAAAGAATGCATGATTGGTACATGAGAGCCTCTCTTCTGCTGGCATTCACGTCATTAACGTGTCTATACCACATAAGGCATTTCAAAGTGATCATAATCTGTGCATGATTAGCTTTGAAGACATTTGATTGATGATGAACCTCGAGAGACTAGACGTACAGATAATAACGACTTTGTATTGTAAGTGTTACATAGTTATACATGTATTGTAGTTGCAAATGTTCAATATCTGACATATGCATGTGCCTTGTAGAATGCTATTTGATGAGCAGGAGCAGGCTTACGGTTCGGACCTCGATTATTGTGCCAAGGAAAGGATTGCCTATCCGAACCCAATTGATATATGCGAAGAAAGACACACCTTTAGAATCGGGGAGAACAACGACGATTTAAGAGGCTTAGAAGGTGAAGCACGGGCCGCCAAACAGAGACAATTATAGTTTAAATTTGAAGCCAAGTACGCCTTCTACATTTCAAAGTGTATGAATAAGTATCAAGACAGAAAATCGATAGTGGCACCGTACAACTTTGGGTAAGTATATGAGTTTGGGTAGTGGGACCGTATAACTTTCGGTGATCAAACTAAATAATATTTCAATGCACAAATGTATCATAAATTTGATTCGTGCAGGGACCACTGGATCTGCGTCATCATTTATCCTAAAAAGGAAGGGTGATGGTATTAGACTCTGCAAATTACGCACTATTAAGCTATGGACATTTCATTGAGATCCTACATATGTAGGTTGAGATATGCAGGTATACTTTTGCATTATGAGATTTTAAGAATAATTAACATGGTGATTGTATTCGAGTTCATAGGCATGGCGGTTTTATATAATGCACAGTGGAAAGGTTGAATCGAAGAAAAAAGAAAATGAGTCATTGGAAGTTATATATGACTGGCCGGTAAGTATGAAAACTTACTCTTATGAATACAGATCATACATGTACTATGTGGATAACCACTTTAATTTTTTGTTTTATAGTGCCACAAGGAACCAACAGGATCTGTCCTGTGTGGATACTACGTGTGCGAGCATATGAGAGGAGGAGACACAACAACTAAGAAGAAACCTTCCAAGAAAAAAGCCAAGGCGACGACCATCAACGAAAATACATTGTACGTCATAGTTGAGGATGTGTGCCTTTTCCTCATCAAACAATTCATCTCAAGTGTAGGGAAATATCATGATTATGAAAGTGAATTAGCCAAGCCCGAGTACGAAGCGCTAACAGAGGTTTATAGCCTAAATCTTACTCGGTCCGGTTTTTAGAGGACAAGTCCAAACTCTTGATGTATATAGACCTGTAACTTTATGTGTGTGAGCGTGAAACTCATGTATATAATGTGTCATACACTTGTAACTTTATTGCGAGCATGGTACATTGAAGAAAGAAATCTATGTATGAGATATTTAATTTACATGTTGCTATATATTTGAACACCATCCAATAGTGTTTAGTAGTTTCAATAACAATATATATGTATATATTAAATAATACAATAATATATAAATACCAACAATTTAAAACTGGAAAATCATTTTCTATGAGCCATTTACACAGACGGTTCACTAAGAGAACCACCTGTGAAAATGAGTTTCTACCAGCGGTTCTCAAGCAACCGCCTGTAGAAATGTCCCATTTCTACTGGCCCCAGCGCAGTCGGTGCTGGAAAATGCCTGTAGAAATAGGTTGTGAACCGCCTGTGTAGTCTGTTTTTGTACTAGTGCTCTCACTAGTAGAGAAGAACCCTTTGAACCGAATGTAAAATTAGCTTTAGTCTCGGTATTTTTTGCGGCCGACACTAAAGAGATCTTTAGTCCCGGTTGCTAATACCAACCGGGACTAAAGTCCCTTGCTCAATGCCTAGTACAGCCGCCTTTTGCAGGTGGGGCTATTTATTCCCACCTTTAGTCCGGTTGGTAAACCCTTTAGTCTCAGTTGGTCTTACAAACCGGGACTAAATGTACCTTTAGTCCCGGTTGGTGTTACGAACCGGGACTAAAGGTCTCTCGGTAGGTGGGTTCAAAAGGAAAGAGTCTCATCTTTTATCTGATGTATTGCATAGGTGGGGTGGTAAGTCAGGCGCGAGGTAGTACATGAGGTCTTGAGTTTAGATCTCACGGAGCGCAGTGTGGTAGGGATTATTTTCTTTTTTTTGCTGGAGGGACCTTTAGTCCTGGTTGTGGCCAACCGGGACTAAAGAATAGCACCCTTTAGTCCCGGAACGTAGTCGCGGTTGGGAAACCGAGACTAAAAGGTGTTCCTAACCGGGACTACAGCTGGTTTCTCTACTAGTGTCTCTATCTTTATTAAAGCATTGCCATGTCATCAAAAATACATACTCGTATGTAGCAGACTATTAAATGCAAATGACACTCCCATTAAGACCGACCTAATACAAATTAAAATTAGAAGCTTGAGCCTTGTTCAAACTTAGCAGCCTATTATTTAAACGCTAACAACCCATCTAAAGGATACCCCCTCATACTAAAAAAACTTGTCGTTTAGGGCAAAGTTTTAGTCAAACATTGAGAATATAAATCACGAATAACTTTAAAGTTGTTGAGTTTAAAAATGTGAAAATCATATCAATAGATTTATCTTGAAAAATACTTTCATAAAAATATACATATATTATATTTTAATAAATATTTTTTAAAAGATAAGCTGTCAAAGTTACACTTTAGAGATTGTGCTTTTTTTCAAAACGACATTTAAGAGCAAGTATTATAAGGGGTTGTAAGTCGGCTAAATGATGATGTGGAGGAGAGAGAAGAGGAGAGAGAGGAGAAGTAGGCTCTAAGCTTACAGCCAGCTTTGGCAAAAAACCAGGGAAACTATGAGAGAAACATATGGGTCATACATTGATTGTGTAGAAATAGCTATTATATAAGTGAGTTGTAAGAAGGCTGTAAGATACCGCTGCGACTATTAAACTTGCTCTAAGCCGAAAGAACTGCCGCCAGCTAATGATCGAATACCAAAAGGATCGAGCCGCGAGCAAAATGTTGGTTTCGCTCCCCATGTAAATAATAATTAATAATAACGTGGACCTAAGATCTAGCTAAGCTAGCTGAAGCTGCTACACTGGAGTAGTATTTCCATTCCATTATAGGCTTATAGCTAGGCCTCACAACGGTTGACCATCGGAAACAACTGCCGCCAGCTAATGATCGAACGCTCGCTGTCTCGCTCTGCAGGTCGTTCGAGGTCAATGCCCATCACTGAAGCAAACCAGATAGTAGCAAGTTGTGTTCATCGTCCGTTGGAATGGGCGCAGCGAACTTTCCTATATATTTCTGATACGGGTTAATTATTGATTGCACTAGTTCTTATTACGCGTCTTTGAATTTATTTCATTTAAGGTTTATGTTCATCCTAATTAATTAAGGGAGCGTATGCTATGTAAACCAGGATGCTATGTAAACTATACAAACTATAATCAAGACCACAATTTTTTAATCTGATGGCTAGAGGCAAATGTGGATTATTTTAGCACTTAAACCTCTTCACATCCCATCCTAATCTCAGTCTTTTGCAAAACACCCCCAGCATGCCCAGCGTCGGTTCCTAATCCCTCGCAGGGATCCTCACGATCGTTTCGGCGCCGCCCGCCCGAGGCCGCCGCCACGCTCTCGTCACGGTCGTGTCCGGCGACGAGAGCAGTTGAAGTCAGTAGGAAAATGAAAACACATCTCGAAACGACCCGTAACCAGCAAGATGAGATATATAAAAAACGATTCAGTTGGCGTGTCTGCCTGCACTCGACCTCTGCAGGTCCATCGGCGAGATGGTGAAGGTGTGCGTGGTCGGCCCGAGGACCGACGGCGGCGAGCCCCTCGGCGCGGCCCAGACTCAAAACCAAGGTCCTCCACATCGGCATGGCGCCGCCGCACGCAGCTGATGACGACACGAAGCGCTGGACGATGCGGTGGTCGAGACATGGTGACTGTGACCGCGGAGGAGGAGGTGTTCGACACTGTCATCGTCGCCGTCGACCAAAACACCCAGCCTAGGCTCCCTACGATCAACGGTAGGTTCTGAACTTCTGATCGAACGATGATGATCCGATCAAATTTGTGTTCTTGGTCAACTAATGAACACACATCAAGTGGAGCAGGAGGCAGCTGCATTCGCACTCATACGGGCGCCGGACTCATTCCAGTCCGTGACAAGAGCGTGGCGGCGGCGTCGGATGGCGGCGCCGAAACGATCGCAAGGATCCCTACGAGGGATTACGAACAGACGCTGGGCATGCTGGGGGTGTTTTGCAAAAGACTGAGATCAGGATGGGATGTGGGAGGGTGGGGGTGAGGGGGGTTAAGTGCTAAAATAATCCACATTTGCCTCTAGCCATCGGATTAAAAAACTGCGGTCTTGATTAGAGTTTGTATAGTTTGCACAACATCCTGATTTGCATAGCATACGCAAATCCCACAAAAATCAGTATACAGCTCATTATCTTGACATAAGCATCATGAAATAAATAAATTGTACATCTCATTACAATATTGTTGGGAATATGCCCTAAAGGTAATCATAGAGATGATTGTATTTCCTTATATCCATGACATATTATGAGTTCAATGAATATCCATTAAAGACAACTTGTATCGATAAAAAATTATGTGAATTGTTTGTGAAACTCTTTTACTTGTATGGTTATTGTAAAGTTGTCCCTGATCGAAGTTCGTACTAGAATGGACATGAATATTGGATTAGCACATTATTAGTTGATGACTATGTTTCACAAGTCATGGACATGGAGATGTCAAACTAATAATGTGGGCACAAGTAGGATATGGTGCTGGACAGACCCGACATGAGATTGTCTCTATACTCATCATTGACGTTATGTTCTTAGACCTGAGATTGTCGTATGTACTCAAGATGTGAAACGACCTACCTTGGAACTACCAAACGCTACTCTGTGACTGGGTAGTTATAAAGGTGACTTTCGGGTTTGTCAGGAAACATGCTGTGAGACATAGTCAATCAAGATGGAATTTGCCACTCTCCATGAGAGAGAGATATCACTGGATCACTCAAATGATTAGATTATGAAATGCATGGCCGTGCTTGGGTTAAGTGTTAACCCACAAATTGAACCAAATATCGTGAGACAAAGGAATAACATGTATATTGTAATGTGGTAGTTTGTCTGATATGATCGTAGCGTATGCATAGGAGTTGACACGCCTTGTTAGAGGCCGCTATCAACTATTGGTCGAGTAAGAGTACTTGGGCCATGTCTATGTGTGCGTGAGCCCATAGGGTCGCACGCTTAAGGGGCTGAAAGCCTAATTCCGGTTGGACCGAATTAGACTAGGTTTAGGGTCACTAATGGGCCTCCAACGTGGGAGCTCGTTAGGACGCCTATATAAGCAAGGGGTGGCGCGGGGCGAGTTGATCTCACGTCCTTTGGCAGCCGTCGTCGCCCTCCCCACGCTCACGCCTAGTACTCCTCGCGGACCTAGCAATCCAGAGACGTGACGCTTCTTCCCTGCACGTGTGGGATTCCTCGGAGGTGCTGCATTTGGAGCACAAGGAGGAACCGCGAGTAAGAGACGTTGAGACGGACGACCTCGCAACTGCACGACACTGCTGCGACGCACACGACTACATCAAGTCGCTTCCGCTACACCTGCGCGTCTAGTCGCTTCCGTTGATAGATAGTCTTGGTGGACTCATCACAGAAGGATAGCATACTTGAGTCATGGAGATGGCGATGACCATGATGAACAGATTGATGGAGATGGAGACCTCCAAAGGAATAGTGGGCTATACCAAGTCAAATATGTGTTTATGTTGTTCTTACGATGTTCTACTTTCACGTGCGATAATGTTTTTGTCTACATATGCGGTAGTGAAGTAGAATGATCCCTCAGCAATGTTTAAGTCGTAATGCTTCCTAAAACCTTGCACTGTCACGTGTCTTGAACGATCGATGGTAGGTCTATGAAATTAGGGTGCCACTGGTTTTCCTTGACTAGACAGGTTTGTGTCGGACACTTACAAGCAGAAGGTTTGGTTACTTGAACAAGGTTATCCTAACGGTTAGGGACCTTGGAGCATTAGTTGTTGGTAGCACAAGCATAGAGATGCCACTAAACAACAAGAGTCATATGTGATATGATTAGCAAGGAGTTGCTTACCATCTACCATGTCTCCTAGCGGTGATGCTAAAGCTCACTAGTAGACTTGTTTGTTGCGGGTCTTGAATCACTAAGTTTCAATAGAGGGATATTGATTTTAGTGGGAGTAGATTCTATTAAAAATTTAATATGATTTACTCTGTCTTGGATACATTGTATTAGTATTTTGCATTACTTTTGTTGTAGATGGCTCCCAGTAATCAACCATTTACTTTGCGTTCAATTCTTGAGAAAGATAAGTTGAATGGAACAAACTATGCGGATTGGATCCGCAACCTGAGAATTGTTCTCAGGGCTGAGAAAAAGGAAGATGTTCTAGACACCCCATTACCAGATGAGCATGCTGTAGAGAAAACCGTTTACAAGAAAGCATGTGATGCTGATCTTGAAGTGGGTTGCCTTATGCTCGCTTGCATGGAGTCAGATCTCCAGATGCAATTTGATAATAATCATGCAGCGTACGATATGATCGTGGCGCTTAATGATATGTTTCAGACTCAAGCCAGGACTGAAAGGTTCAATGTTTCCAAGGATTTTGTCGAAACCAAGCTTGCAGAAGGCGCAACAGTTGGCCCACATGTGATCAAGATGGTTGGTCACACTCAGAGATTGGAGAAGCTAGGCTTCACAATGGGCCCAGAGTTGGCCTCTGATTCCATACTTGCGTCTCTTCTGCCTAGCTATGGGAACTTCATTTCGAACTACCATATGCATGGGGCGGAGAAGGGCTTGAATGAATTGTGCGGCATGCTTAAAACAGCAGAAGCTGATATCAAGAAAGGTGCTGGCAGTAGCCATGTGATGGCAGTTCAAAACAAGCCTAACTTTAAGAAGAGGGCTTGGAAGAAGAAGAAGGCGATGGCTAAAGATCAGATCTCTAAGTCAAACCCTCCTCCTGCGCCCAAGGCTATTAGACAAGCTGCTGAAGCTAAATGCTTTCATTGTAATGGGAAAGGTCACTGGAAAAGGAACTACAAGTTGTACTTGGAATCCTTGAAGGATGGTGGTGGTAAAGGTACTCCCGCTGCTTGTACACTTGTTGTTTATGTTACAGACATTTTTCTCGCTGATTCTTATATTAATTCCTGGGTATTTGATACTGGATCGGTTGCTCATATTTGCAATAGGATGCAGGGAATGATAAGAAGTAGAAGCGTCAAAAGAGGAGAAGTTGATTTCCGCGTGGGCAATAATGCAAGAGTTGCTGCGTTCAGCGTTGGGACGATGCAACTTCACCTCCCGTCAGGATTTATTTTAGAATTAAATAATTGTTATTTTTTTCCTAGTTTAAGTCGAAACATTGTATCACCTTCATGTTTGATGAAGGATGGTTATTCATTTGCGAGTAAAGACAATGATTGTGTGATCTCAAAGAATGACATGTTTGTGGCTTTTGCATCCATTGTGAATGGGTTGTTTATTTTAAATCTTGAGGATGTACCTATCTGTAATATTAATGCTAAAAGGTCTCGGCTTAATGAGTTAAGTCCTACTTATATGTGGCATTGTCGTTTAGGTCATATAAGTGAGAATCGCATGAAGAGGCTCCATTCAGATGGGCTTCTAACTTCGTTTGATTTTGAATCATACGAGACATGTGAGGTTTGCCTATTGGGTAAGATGACCAAGTCGCCTTTCACAGGTTTTCCTGAGAGGGCGGCAGACTTATTGGAACTTGTACATACTGATGTATGTGGACCAATGAGTACGACAGCTAGAGGCGTATTTCAATACTTCATAACCTTCACTGATGTTTTTAGTAGATATGGATATATCTACTTAATGAAACATAAGTCTGAAACATTTGAAAAGTTCAAAGAATTTCAGAATGAAGTAGAGAATCAACGTGGCAAGAAAATTAAAGCCTTGCGATCTGATCGTGGAGGCGAATATTTGAGCCATGAGTTTAGCAATCATCTAAAGAGTTATGGAATTGTTCCACAGTTTACGCCACCTGGAACGCCTCAGAGAAACGACATATCCGAGCGACGTAATCAGACTTTGTTGGACATGGTTCGCTCTATGATGAGCCAGTCAGACCTACCACTCTCGTTTTGGGGATATGCTCTAGAAACAACCGCTTTCACATTGAATAGGGTACCGTCTAAGTCCGTAGTTAAGACACCACATGAGATGTGGACTGTTAAGAGTCCCAGTTTGTCTTTTCTAAAGATTTGGGGTTGTGAAGTTTATGTCAAACGACTTATGTCAGATAAACTTACACCCAAGTCGGACAAATACTTTTTCGTGTGATATCCAAAGGAAACTTTAGGGTATTACTTCTACAACCGATCAGAGGGCAAAGTGTTTGTTGCTCGGAACGGTGTCTTAGAGAAAGAGTTTCTCAATAAAGAGAAGACTGGACAAAAGGTGTATCTTGAAGAAGTTCAAGATGAGCCAATAGGGCATAACTCTACGAGTAGTGCTAATGTAGCAGAACAAGTTGAGATACCTGTGACAAGAGAAAGACCACCACAACCACGAAGGTCAACAAGAATCCGTGAGGCACGTGGGGAAGTGTTATTGTTAGACGATGACGAACCTGCGACATACGCGGAAGCAATGATGGACCCAGATTCCGAGGAATGACAAAGTGCCATGAGATCCGAGATAGATTCTATAGGAGACAATCAAGTTTGGAACTTGGTTGACCTGCCTGATGGGGTTAAACCTATTGAGTGCAGATGGATCTATAAAAAGAAAAAGGATATGGATGGAAACGTTCATGTCTATAAAGCTCGACTTGTTGCAAAGGGTTTTCGCCAAGTTCAAGGAGTTGACTACGATGAGACATTCTCGCCGGTAGCGATGCTTAAATCTATTCGGATCATTCTAGCAATTGCTGCTTATTTCGATTATGAGATTTGGCAGATGGATGTTAAAACAGCCTTTCTAAATGGAAATTTGGAAGAGGACGTGTATATGATACAGCCCGAAGGTTTTGTTGATCCTAATAATGCTGGAAAAATATGCAAGCTTCAGAAATCCATTTATGGGTTGAAGCAAGCATCTCGGAGTTGGAACATTCGTTTTGATGAAGTGATCAAAGGGTTTGGCTTTCGTCAGAATGAAGAAGAATCTTGTGTTTACAAGAAGGAAAGTGGGAGCTCTGTTGTATTTCTAATCTTGTATGTATATGACATATTATTGATTGGGAATGACATTCCTATGTTGCAATCCGTAAAGACTTCACTGAATAATAGTTTTTCTATGAAGGATTTAGGAGAAGGAACATACATTTTGGGCATTAAGATCTATAGAGATAGATCAAAGAGGCTTATAGGATTAAGCCAAGATACATACATTGACAAGGTGTTGAAACGGTTCAACATGGAACAATCCAAGAGAGGGTTCTTACCTATGTCACATGGTATGCGTTTTAGCGAGAAGCAGTGTCCTTCAATAGCTAATGAGCAAAAGCGCATGAGTAAGGTTCCATATGCTTTGGTTGTTGGTTCCATTATGTACACAATAATATGTACTCGCCCAGATGTCTCATATTGAGAGTCCCCATGTGTTTTGGTTTTGAGTAATTGATGAAACCCACCTAAGTACTAACCTTGATCTCTAAGTGTGAATCATGAGATAGGTTGGTACATACCATGTGATGGAGCAAGGTGAATCAAGTGTGGATGGCACAAGCTCTAGCATGGTGGTGGAAAGGAAAATGGTGTGAAGGCAAAGGTGATTGCTAGGGACCATTTTCGGTTTGGTGATCAAGACATCATAGAGGATGTGATCACATTTAGGATAAATAGCTGTACTATTAAGGAGGGAGCTCTTAAGTATGATTACGGTTATCATGTGCCACTAGGTTCATATGCATTGCATTAAAATCAATTAAACTAGTGAAACAACCAACTTAATCCAAGATAATTGTGAACTAAAAGCTAACACACGTGCACAAGTGGAGGAATCACTTAGTGTTGGCTCTTGGAAGCTTGGAAGAAGTTGGAGAAGTGTTTGGGCAGCTGGATGCAGTCCGGACGTAGGGTCCGGACGCAAGAGTTCTGGCCGACCAGACCATCGGAGATGGGTCCGGAGGCAAACCCTTGCTGGCTGGCTGGAGGAGCAGTTCGGACACAGTTTTGCGTCCGGTGTCTGGCGCTCTCTGTAACTCTCTGGAAAAGAGGGTCCGGACGCAGGGTGATGGTCCGGACCATAAACCGGACTTGGGTCCGGAGGTGCTAAGGAGCTCAAGCGAGCTCTCGGGTGCGCTCGGGCACCCGAGAAAATATTTCCGGACGCAAGGAGAAGTGACTCCGGACCCTGTGAACAGGTGCGTCCGAAGCCACGTGGCGCGCTGCAGTACACGCGGGAAGAAGCAAGTTCAAACGGAGGCTCGACCAGACACATGTGTGATGGTCTAGACTGCACCTTGGGTGCGTCCGGACCCTGTGACCGGAGGCTAGAACAGAGCCGTTGGCTCTCGGCTGGAAGAGGGTCCGGACGCTGTTGATGGTCCGGACCCCCAGTGAAAAGTGTGTCCGGAGTGGGCGCAGAAAGTGTTTTTCAGGGGCAAAACGGCTAGTGTTGAGTGTGGACTATATAAGGTGATATGGCCAACCCTTTGGGGCATCTCTTGTACATTCTACTCACTCACACATTTGTGCTTGCTTGAGAAGCTACCACCACTCATCCTCTAAACATATTTGACATATTCTAGAGAGATAGAGTGAATCCAAGTGCATTGCTTTGTTGATTGCATACTAGTGGCACTTGGTGATCGTCGTCTTCGCGGAGCTCTTTTTATTCTTGGAGATTGTCATCTCCTAGACGGCTTGGTGCGACGAGGATCGTTGAGCGGAGGAAGGTGATTGTCTCCGGCTCCAATCGGTGGATTGTGACGGGTTCTTGAACCTACCCCGCGGGAGTTCGCGAAAGGTATCTCTAGTGGATTGTTCGTAGCTCGGGGATCCCCATCTTGTGTTGGTTGTGCGGCACCCTTAAACGGGTTTGGCTTTGATTGCCAATTAGCGCGTGAACCTCCAAGTGGGTGTATCGCTACAACGAGGACTAGCTTGTTGGCAAACAAGTGAACCTCGGTAAAAAATCATTGTGTCAACTTGTCTCTACCGAGGATTCATATTGTGATTGGTTATCTTTCGGTTCATCCCTTTGTGGTGGTATAACCCTTCTATCTCTAGCTTTGTATTACTTTCCTTCATTCTTGCAAAGTAGAGATTTTAGCTTAGCTTAGTAGCTCTAGTTGCCTAACCCTTGTGTGTGACATAGGTTATATCTTTCTAGTAACTAGACTTGATATAGGAGGCTTGCCGACCCTTGTAGTGCTAGAGCAAACTTGCTTATCGTCGTGTTTTATTCTAACAAGTTTGCTAAGTGTTGTTGTAGAAAATTTAATTAGGCTATTCACCCCCCTCTAGCCATACCTAGACCTTTCAAGTGGTATCGAAGCTAGTACACCGTATTCAAAGGCTTAACATCCCACGATGTTAAAATGACTCAAATCAACAACACCAAGAGGGCACCTAAGTTCGATGACAACAATTATAGCTATTGGAAGGCCTTGATGACCACTTATCTAAAATCAATCAACCGGAAGATATGGTTGGTGGTCGACAAGAAGTTTGAGGTGGTGAATGAAGAGGCACCCACCACGGCCGAAGAGGAGAA
>JAJDON010000089.1:0-38713 GCA_022036555.1 Microstegium vimineum
AGAAGCGCCAACACTTGGGTAAATTCCAACGGCGGTATGACATTGGTTTCCTTATTGGTTATTCACTTAAATCCAAGGCATACCGTGTATTTAACAAAGCCACCGGCTTAGTTGAAGAAACATATGACTTGGAGTTTGATAAAACTAATGGCTCCCAAGGAGCGCTTGAGGATATTGATGTAGGTGATGAACCCTTGAGGGAGGCCATGAAGAATATGCCAATTGGTGCTATCAACCGCAAGAGGTGGAAGAAGTTGAAGATGAAGCAAATCAAGATCCTTCTCCACCTCACACGCCTCAAGTTGATGAAGGAGATCAAGTGAGGGAAGCTCAAGAAGACACTCACATTCCTCAAGATCAAGCAGAGGCCGAAGCAAGCAATGTTGAAGCACCACATCCTCCTCCTCAAGAAACAAATAGAAAATCAACATCCATCCTTCAAGCTCACCCACATGATCAAATCATAGGGAGTCCATCAAAGGGAGTAATGACTCGCTCTAAACTTGCATCTTATGTTGAACATCACTCGTTTGTTTCCTTTGTTGAGCCTACTAGTGTAGAAGAAGCACTTGTAGATCCGGATTGGGTGAATGCCATGCATGAAGAACTCAACAACTTCACCCGAAACCAAGTGTGGACACTTGAAGAGAAGCCAAAGGATGCAAGAATCATTGGCACCAAGTGGGTGTTTAGGAACAAGCAAGATGATCAAGGCGTGGTTGTGAGGAACAAAGCAAGATTGGTGGCAAAGGGGTTCTCTCAAGTAGAAGGACTCGATTTTGGAGAGACCTTTGCTCCGGTTGCAAGACTTGAAGCCATACGTATCCTTTCGGCGTATGCTTCACATCACAAAATGAAACTCTTTCAAATGGATGTGAAGAGCGCCTTCTTAAATGGTTTCATTAATGAACTTGTTTATGTCTCACAACCTCCCGGGTTTGAAGACCCAAACTTGCCTAATCATGTGTATAGGTTGTCCAAGGCACTCTACGGATTGAAGCAAGCTCCAAGAGCTTGGTATGAGAGGCTAAGGGACTTCCTAATCAAGAAAGGCTTCAAGATTGGGATCGTCGACACTACACTTTTCACCAAGAAGCTTAATGGAGAGATCTTTGTTTGCCAAGTATATGTCGATGACATTATATTTGGGTCAACAAACCAAGACCATTGCAAGGAGTTTGGTGACTTGATGTCCAAGGAGTTCGAGATGTCAATGATTGGCGAGCTAACCTTCTTCCTCGGCTTTCAAGTGAAGCAAATGAGAGAAGGGACCTTCATCTCTCAAGAAAAGTACACTTATGATCTACTTAAGAAGTTCAAGATGGAGGATTGCAAGCCAATCAAGACCCCAATGCCTACTAATGGGCATCTCGATCTCGATGAGGGAGGTAAACCGATTGACCAAACTCTTTATCGTTCTATGATCGGTAGTTTACTTTACCTCACCGCATCTAGGCCGGATATCATGTTTAGTGTGTGTATGTGTGCTAGGTTTCAAGCAAACCCTAAGGAGTCGCATCTTTGTGCGGTTAAAAGAATCCTTAGGTACTTAAGGCACACCCTAGCATGGGTCTTTGGTATCCCAAAGGAGCTCCCTTCCAACTAGTTGGCTATTCCGATTCGGATTATGCCGGGTGTAAGGTTGATAGGAAGAGTACCTCCGGCGGGTGCCACATGCTAGGAAGATTACTTGTTTCTTGGTCCTCAAAGAAGCAAAACAATGTGGCATTGTCAACCGCCGAAGCGGAATACATTGCCATGGGAGCAAGTTGTGCACAAATCTTATACATGACCCAAACACTCTTTGATTACGGCGTGTTTTTAAAAGAAGTTCCTCTTTTGTGTGATAATGAAAGCGCCGTAAAGCTTGCTAACAACCCGGTTCAACACTCTCGCACTAAGCACATTGATATTCGCCATCACTTTCTTAGAGATCATGTGGCTAGGAAAGACATCACACTAGTTGGAGTTAAGAGCAAAGATCAATTGGCGGATATCTTCACTAAACCACTCGATGAAACAACCTTTTGTAGGTTGAGAAGCGAGTTGAATGTGCTTGATAACTCTAACTTCACTAAAAGATGAGCTTGTGTGAATCCTGCATTCATATGTAATATAACATGTTTAATTTGGTAATGCACATAGGCTTGGCTAACGCGGTTAAGATAACCGCCCTCAAAGCGTGTGACAAAGCTTAACCGCGGTTTAAACTTGCAAGCAACCTAGATTCAAATTCCGTTTTGCATTGCATTTGCATAAGTGTTGCTTCTTCGTTTCTTTTTGGTTAAGTTTATTGGTCATCATTAGGTTCAACACTCAGGGGGAGCAATTCAACGCTCTAGCTTCAGCTAATACCCCTCTTGTGCCCCTAAGGTGACCTTTGGAGCTTTATTGAACTATTTTCTTATGAAAACTAATCCTAGCCTATGGCAAACTACTTCTAAAATTGAGGGTTTGAGATATGGTTCTTATGTTAAGTCCAACAAGTGTTCCTCTTTGCTCTTTTGTGTTGGTACTTGGCTAAGAGAAAAGATTGGAGAGAAAAAAAATAGGAAAATTCAGAGCAATATTAAGCACCGGACCACCCTCCGGACCACTCTGCATTGGTCCGATGCAGTGGTCCGACGCCTCGACCCTCAATACATAAATTCTTTCCAGTCCAAAAATCCGTCGGACCAGTGTCCGACGCTGCACTGGACCAATGACAAGTTGTCCGGTGCCTCTGTCATTTCGTTCTGTTCACCGTCGGACCAGTCCGGTGCTCCATCGGACCAGTCCGGTGAGTCATCCGACGCACTAGTCCGGTGGTCGGTTACTCTCTGCATTCTCTTCTTTGGTACCGTCGGACTACCGTCGGACCAGCCTCCGGACCAAGCAGAGTGGTCCGACGCTTCGAAAATTTGCGATATCCCCCCCGCGAACGACTCTGTTTCGGCAGTTTCTCTGTTTCCGTCCGTACGTCGTCTCCGCCCTGCTCCACCGCCGCCATTGCCGCCAGCTCCCCTGCGCCAATCTCGTCGCCGGTGAGCTCTCCTCCTCAGCTCCGCCGCCTTCCACCTCGCCGCGCCACCGCTCACCACCGCCCTGCACCACCAGTTCACCATCGCCGCTGCTCTGCCGTCCACCGCCGCCCTCAGACCTCACCGCCGGGACCCTCCCTCGCCGGCACCCTAGCTTCTCCCAGCCAGTGCCGGTGCCAAGGAAGGGTTTCACCCCACTCTTCATTGCCACTACAGAGCTACCCCCCAGTTAGGGTTTGCCCTAACCCTAGGAGAGATTCCGACGCATTCGTCCTCAAACGAACTCGTCTCATTGTCATCGTCTTCGACGCGTTCGTCCTCGACCGATTTCCTATCGTCGTCGACTCCGCTACGTCTCACTAGGGTATGGTAATCACTTTCGATTTCGCGTTTCGTCGAGTCGAGATTGAGTCATGACCTAGGATCATTCCTTGAAAATCCTTTATCCGCATTCAATCCAATTCACTAAATTCAATTGCCAATTGTAATTCGCAGCTGGTATATCTCGTTTGGAGAGTGCTTTGGTACTTGAGATTGCTCTGAATAGCTACGCTTTCTTACCTCAGGTATCATGTCAGATTTCACTCTACCACTTATCTAGATGCTTGCCTCTATACGGTTTCTTATCTCTAGATGTTATATATGCTTATGTATACCCTGTCTATTCTATCCAGCAGCAGTCAGTGGCAGTTAAACTCGGGGCAAAGCTCGCGAGTAAGGATTGAGGCAAAGCCTCAGAGGTTCAGTCCAGTGGCTTGGAGGCCCCTCTGACAGTTGTGCTTGTGATTTGATCAGTTGACAGTGATTCTTACAGCTTTCAGTTGTGGGCAGTGGTTCTGACAGTTGACAGTGATCTTGTGATTGTGAGTGGGCAGTGGTTCTTTGCTTGATCAATATGACTCGCAGTACTCGTGCTCACGCAGCTGGGTCCGGTGGTGATGCTCCTCCTCCTCCACGTCCTTTCAGAGATAAGGGCAAGAAGCCAGTGGTTGAGAAAGCAAAGAAGAAGAAGCGCAAGCTCACAGAGGCTGAGAAAGCCGAGGCAGTGGCCGATGCAGCGGACCGCGCAAAGCGAGGCGGTCGCCGAGGTACCGTGAGACTTGGCACCCCTCCGCGGGATCTTCCCACTTCTCCTCCAGCTGGGTCACACACTGAGGACACTCCACAGGAGCCAGAGCTTGTCACAGAGGCCCTGGGTACACCGTTGGCACCTAGTTCCTGGGGGCGCTCCACCCGCTCCCAGTCTGCTCAGTCACCTCAGTCAGCGGCTCCCACAGCAGCTTCAGCCTCAGTTCACCTCGATCTGAGGAATCTTACAGCGAAGCAAGTGAAGAAGCTCAGATTCGTTGCTTTAGAGAAGTGGTGTCCGGATCAGAGAGACCCCAGAGCCTCACCAGGTTGGCATACCCTCTCATGGAGGATTTCTACCGAGCAGCTCAGTTGACTAGCATTCAGATACGACCACACAGGGTTTGCTCCCTAGAGAGCATAGTTGAGCTAGCAGGTGAGGAGATCAGGCCATTCTTGACTTACCAGCCAGGACTCGCCGATTTACTCGGGCGCTCTGGTAACTATATCGAAAGATGGGTCAGAGAGTTCTATGCTTCAGTTTGGGTGGATCCAGAGCACAAGTTTGTGCAGTACACCTTCAGAGGCGAGAGGTACAGGCTATACTTGACCAGACTCAGAGAGATCTTTCGCTTCCGTCAGGAGGGTGGTGAGTTTGACCTACACTACGAGTGCTACCGAGGAGCTTTAGTGCCTCACAGAGCTCGAGGAGGGCGTACTTTGTCAGTGCAGGAGGTGGCTCCTCTGTTCAAGCCACCCTTCTCAGAGGGCTCCAGGCGTAGCCCAGCAGAGCTCAGGCCTACAGTTCATAGATTGAACGAGGTGCTTCGTCGTACTCTGCTACCTCACACGGGCTACAAGGAAGGATTGACCAACATGCAGCAGCTTCTCCTTCAGGCCCTGGTATCTCAGACACCATTCGATATTGCAGATTTTCTAGTGTTAGAGATAAAGGATGTGATAGCAGATGGCATGAGGGCCCGACGACAGTTTCCCTATGCTCACTGGATCTCTTCGATTATTGTTATTGAGCTAGAGGGAGCACACCCTGGACTCCGTGCTCTATTGGATCAGTCACCGACTTCTTTCCCAGATTACAGAGTCCTGGGGTCCTTTGATAGCCGGTTTGGAAACCGGGTCCTCCGACTTGTCAGAGAGAGGATAGCACCAGCTGACAGAGCAAAGGTTGATGCTCAGGATGAGGCCATTCATGGTGTTGAGCAGCAGGAGCTCCATGGTCTAGATACTGAAGCTGATGTGACTCCTGAGGATACTTCGATAGCTCAGACGCCGATTTCCAGCCGGTTCCACAGATGCCCCCACGGGCTCACGACACTGAGGCTGGCGGCTCTGCCTCTGCCACCGAGACGATGATGCTCAAGCTCCTTGACATAATGAATGAGCAGCAGAGTTCTCTAGTCACTGCAGTCACACAGGTCCAGCAGCGCTAGGACGAGATGCAGCGACAGTCAGAGGAGCGTCACTTCGAGATGCAGCGACAGATGCTCGCTATGCAGCTAGAGTCTCAGCGCCTTCAGTTACAGTCCCAGCAGCTGCAGCAACAGAACATGGCCTTTATGGCCCACATGATGAAGTGGACTGGCGCTCCTCCTCTAGAGTTCCCTGCAGCTCCACAGATACAGATGATGAGCACGTCTCAGCCCTCACAGTCAGTTGGGCAGCTTGGAGGGCCATAGTTCTCAGTTGGACCCTCAGTTGGTCCCTTAGTGGCCCCTACGAGTTCCGTCGGTCAGTCAGTCACTCCCACCCCAGCTTTACAGTCCAGTGGACTTCAGGGTGCCGGATTAACCACCCCGTTCCAGTCACCAGTGACTCAGATGACTCAGTGGTTGGATACCTTTGGACCCACTCAGCAGTTCCCCCTCTCATTACAGGATTCACTCCACTTACCGCTACGATGGGTGCTACTGCTAGAGATCTGTCAGCGTCCTTTAGTGACATTACCGGTCAGCCGTCCCTCACTGGTCCTCAGATTGCAGCAGAGGTTGAGGCCAAGCTTGTTGCACCGACAGCTGATCAACACCGCTCCTCAGTAGCTTCCTCAGAGGCTACACACGACAGTCAGGCTCCAGCCGTGTCTACCCCTCCGACAGCTGCAGTCGCTACTGACGCTACAGTTGTCACCTCTACTCAGTCCAGCCTCAGCAGTCTCCGGTTCTTCAGACTCCAGACGAGTCAGTGCCTGAGGCACCACCGGTCACAGCAGCTCCTGAGGCTCCCGCAAAGACACTAGCACCGGTTACCGCTCCTACTACTTCTCCAGCTACTGCTCCCGAGTCTTCGATCGCAACAGACCTGTCAGCTTCCGACCCCCAGACCGCTTCACTACCAGACCGCTTCGGACCAAGGAGAGTGGTTCGGTGGTCCCTGACTTAGGCAGTTTTCCAGCTCGAGGAGCTCCGGACCACCTGTCTGGAAAGCACCGGACCATAGGAGAGTGGTCCGGTGGCTTGGTTCAGAGAGACAGAAGGCTCCGGACTAGTCCGACGGCTAGTCCGACACCTCTTGACAGGGGTTTGTTTCTATGCAGAGAGCTCCCTGGCTCCGGACCAGAGCGTCGGACCAGAGCACCGGACCAAGGAGAGTGGTCCGGTGGTGTGTAAAAGAGAGAAATGTTTTCACTCAGAGAGCACCGAGGCTCCGGACCAGAGCGTCGGACCAGTGCGTCGGACCAAGCAGAGTAGTCTGACGGTGCCTGAGTTTGAAACGAGAGTGAGCTCCGGACCAGTGTGCATGGTCCGGTGGTGTGAGCTTCGGACTAGTCCGGTGGCTATGCTGAGAGAAGAAAAAGTGAAAAAACGGCTAGTTTTGGAGGTGGGGACTATTTATAGTTGCCCCCTTGGTCCTTAGAGGAACACTTGGCCATTGTTTCAGCTGGTGACACCTTGAGAAATCTTTTGGAGAGCCAAGAGACTAGTGAGGGAGAGATTAGAGAGAGTTCATCTTGTTCTTCCCTCCTAGAGTGATTAGGAGTGACTTGTGTGCATCCATCCACCTTCCTAGCCTTGAGTGGGTCAAGTGAAGGTCTTGTGCTTGTTACTCTTGGTGTTCGACAGCACCTAGACGGTTTGGTGGTGTTCGGAGGAAGTGACCACCGGGAGATTGTAGGCGGCTCTTCTCCAAGCTCTTGTGATCGGTTGTGGGCGATTCACTGAGCCAGAGTGGCGAAGAATCAGCCCGTAGAGAGCACTCTACCCTTGCGCGGGTGAGAGGGGGAGCGATACCTTGCGAGGTGATCCAACGAGGACTAGGGGGTGTGTCGACACCTTGATACCTCGGGAAAAAAAATCGCTGCGTCCATGAGATTTTCTTTTCCCTAGCTCTTTACTTTTCCGTCTTGTTTTTACATTTCCTACTAGAATTGCCTAGGTTGTTTTTATTTCCTATGAACTGCTACCGCTTTCTAGTTAGGACACACGGACGGTAGGCACTAGGGGGTGATTGGCATTTGATAGGTTTTTATATTTGCTTTAGAAATTTAAAACAAGCCCAATTCACCCCCCCACTCTTGGGCATCTTGATCCTTTCAAACATACAAGTGTATGATCAAGTTGTGGTGGTTGATTGAATTATTTGATGGCTTGCAAATATTCAAGTTGAAGCTTGCTAATGGATTGGTCATGATCTACCAAGGTATATTTCTTGTTGATCAAGTCCATTTGGGTGTGTATAAGTCATTTGAATTGTATATACACATAGTGCATATGAGTTGATTGAATTGGATATATATATGTGCACTAGTTGCTTGCTATTTGGATGGTTTAATGCTTAGTGATCAAGTTTGTGTTGATTTGAATGGATATGATCATGAGACTACTTTTAGTAAGTGGATTGAATGGATATATGTCTTATGAGAGTGTTCAAACAAGTTAGTATCAAATTTGATTCAATTTGATTTCAAGTGACAAACATTGGATTGATCTAGAGTCACTAAGATTGAAAGGTCCTCAAGTTGGAATCATACTTATAAGTGATTGAGGCACCTACGTTTGATTTTGGTTTGAGCTAGAAGCATGACAAGCAATGAGTACAAGGCCATTTGATTGTGGAGTGTATTTGGCACATGTTTGGTACTCAAGTTGAAGATCAAGATCAAACTCAAGATGAAGATGGAGTTTAAGTCCTAGTGATAGTTGGAGATCAATGGATAGAAAGAAAAGGACTTAAACAAGATAAGGTTGAGCTCATAGTGGATTCATAATCATTCATCCAAAGGAGTTCAACAATTGAGTCAATCAAACAAAGCTAATTCAAGTGAGTATGAAGAATCGTTCTTGAGAAAGGTCACTTCTCCCTTTTGTAGGGGCTTGCCGTCTTGTGTAGGTAAACCAAGAACGTTACTTGGAAGGCTAACATGGAAGTGGTGATCTAGGAATCATTTGGAGATGCTTAGTTGAAGCTATCAATAGGATTGATCAAAAGAAAGCAAGCAACACCCAAAAGAGAGAGATTCATGAATTCAACCTACACATGTGTATCATGATATACAAGTAGTATCATCTTCTACAAGTGGTACATCATTTGGTATTCTCTCATGCAAGCATTGATCAAGCAAAGAAGCAAGTCAACCACAATAATAAAGTGCACTTGATCATTATGGGGACTCAAATCATATGGGTGAAGAATGGAATTCAAATTGGTATTCATTGGTCTTCACCATGCTCTTAATGGACTTCACATTGCTAATTGGAGATGAAATCTATATGACTATCCTCTACTCCAACATAGCAAAGGTGAAATTGTTTGACATATGCATACATATTGCTCTAGGACATGTTTAGTGCATATAGTCATCCATAGTGCTCATTCATGAAAAATCAAATGAATTTTATGCTTATAGCCTACCACTATTGTTTGATTGATTGTTTGAATCTAGTGGTAGTATATGAGTTTGTTCATGAGCTAGTAAACCCAAGTACTTGATCTATTTTGGATTGCAATCAAGTGACAAGTACAACCTCTATAAGATAACCAGTTAATGTGTGTGAACAAGCTTAGAGAGGGTTTAAACTAGACTTGGAAGCTTATGCTATTCATTCTAGTTCAAGTCCAACATAGAAGCTCATGAAGAAGAATCTAGTTCAAGCACAAGACAACAATACAAATGGATATCAAGATGTAACCTACAAGTGGTATCTAGACTTATGCTAATCTTTCAAATAGTATCAACTTTCATATTGGTACTTGCAAAAGATGTCTAGTTCTAGCATACTTGTGATAGCCCACATGTATTTTCATTCAAGCAATCCTACACGTGGTATGTCACAAGTGATATCCTACAAGTTAACAAGTGATCCTCAACTTTAAGTGATCAAATCAAGAATTCTCTTGCTAGCAAAGCTTATTTGGATGACATTTGCCTTGACCAAAGGGGAATTGCCCTACTCAATGGTATAATGGTCAATGATCTTACATGAAGATTCATTCAATACACATATGTCGGTGTCCATCAAAAAGTATCAACCATCTACCCTAGTGCAACCTTTGCATCAAAATGAGCATACCTTTTATGGAAATTGATGGCAAAGGAGGAGAGATTAGTGAACAAAGATATATTAGTGATTGGAAATGCACTAAAAGTGAAAGAGATATGGACATGGACAAGGGAACAAGATTGAAAGGATCAAAGTCTTGGACTAAGAGATGACTAAGAGATGCACACAAGTAGGGGGAGCAAGCTCATGAACTTGTTTGATTGCATTTGATATGTGCATATTCATGTGCCTGCCTTGCATATTGCATAAGTATTATCTTTATATGCATGCTTGTGTGGTGTATGCTAGTTATAGGATTTGAATAATGATTTGATAAACTAGCATGCATAAGTTGGTAAGCTAGATATTTTTGTTCCTACTTGTGGTACCTAGAAACCTTGCTTCTAATGTTGATCTCACGGGGTTTCTAGTGTTTTTGATGATATCTAGCTAACCATGGTGCTAAGGATGAACTTCAAAAGTGCAACTACATGGGTATCTTCAAAGGTTTATCCTATATCCCTTAGCATCACTTAGTAGTGCTAGCACTCCCACAATGTCTATTCATGTATGTGTGCAAAACATAATTCAAACCTTTGTGAGCACACATGTAGGGGGACCTAACACTATCAAGTCGGACTTTGTGGCATTTATCCAAATCTTGGCATAGAGCTTAAAATGATGGATAAATGACATAATGTCCAAATTTGATCTTAATTTTCATATCTTTGTAGAGTTGTCATCAATTACCAAAAAGGGGAGATTGAAAGGTCCTTATGTGATTTTGGTAATTGAGTGACAACTTAGGTGGACTAATATGTGTCTAAGTGATATATACACAGGAGATTAGTTCACAGGTGATTGTATGATGAAGGAGCTTAATGCACATGAAACATGACATGGAGTCATGTGACCAAGGTGGAGAAGATCAAGATGAGGCTTGGCTTGATGGACCGGTTGCAAGTGTGAAGGGCAAGCGGGTGATGCTTGGCGCCGATGGACCGATGCAATGGTGAAGAGCAAGTGAGGTCAAGATCGATGAACCAATACGGTTATGTGATGATATGAAGTGGATCATATCATTTGGTGATAGATTGGTGCATATGTTGCATCAACATTGGAGAAGGAGATGGAATGGAATGCGCAAGGCAAAGGTATAACCATAGGGCATTTCCATTTCACCAGTCATTGTTGTGTAGAGAAGTTTATGACCGGATTTAGGATAGATAGCCGTACTATCAAGAGGGGCAAACTTGTTTGCATATCGGTTATCTAGTGCCACTTGAGTGATCTAACTTTGCGATGCATTAGGATCGAGTGGCGCGGTAAGAGCAAGTGAAAATGCTTTGAAAAATGATTGTGAAAATGCTAACACACATGCACAAAGTGAAGAACACATTTGTGTTAGCACATGAGGAGCAAGGAGAAAGAGGCAGCTCGGTTTGGCTCGGGAAAGAGCTCCGGACGCTAGTCCGGACGCTAGGGTGTGCTGAGTCCGGACCTTCGCAGACGCGTCCGGAAGCTAACCCTAAGCGTGTCTGATCGGGAACAGGAGATCCGGACGCTGTTGTCAGTCCGGATGGGGACTCCGGACTCGCGTCCGGAGGTTTGGCCCTCTCTGGTTTGGCTCTGTGTTGAGTCCGGACGCTGGGACTTGGGCGGCCCGGACCAATCGGAGTGCGTCCGGTCGCCTACCCCCTTGACTGAGCAGAGCGAACAGAGGAGATCCGGACGCTGTTTGCGGTCCGGACGGTGAACTCCCGATGCGCGTCCAGAGGAAAAGTTCTCTCGGAGAGCTCTCTGCATATCTCCGGACGCAGATGTGCGTTGGTTCGGAAGGGCATCCGGATGCGTCCGGAGGACACGTGGTGGCGATCGGTGCAACGCGCCATCGGCTCGCTTCAACGGGAAGGAGTCCGGACCCGCACTGTTGAGTGCGCCCGGACCCTCTGCAGAAAGCGTGAGAAGAGGAGGAAACGACTAGTTTCGATGGGGAGGCTATTTATAGCCCTTAGTCGGCCCTTGGAGCTGGTTGAGCACCTTTGACATGTGTTGCCCATAGTGTGCTTGGTTTGGAAGCCCTCTAACTCACTAATACTTGATAGTGTTTATCCGATTGAGTGAGAGAGTGATCTCTAGTGCGTTGCTTTGAGAGATAGCTTCGTGTGACACTAGGTGATCGTGTTGCAAACTCGTGGTTCTTGTTACTCTTGGAGGTTGCCACCTCCTAGACGGCTTGGTGGCTTGTGGCTCCGTCGAAGCGCGCAAGAAGATTGTGCGGCGCTCCGGAGAAGGCTTTGTGAGGGGTGTTGTGCTCGCCCCGCAGGAGATCGCGAAGAGCAACTCTACTTGAGCGTGTCATTGAGCTACCCTCACTTGTGGGTAGATTCTTGCGGCGCTCGAGTGAGTGGGCTAGACTTGTGAACGCCTATTAGCCGCCGAATCACCAAGTGAGTGGTCGACACAACGGGGACTAGCTTGGTGGCAACCAAGTGAACCTCGGGAGAAAAATCACCGCATCAACCTTGTCTACTCTTCTCGGTGGTTTGCATTCTCCAAATCACTAGCTTGTATTTACTTTCATATACTTGTGCTAGTGAGTAGTTGTTGCTCTTATAACTAGTTTTTCTTGTGTAGCTTATCTAGTTACCTTCTAGCTTGTGTAGCATAGAAGTAGCTCTTGAGTGGCTAATTGGCTTGTGTAGCTTTGTTAGTCATATTGCTTAGTTTGTGTAACTACATAAGTTGAGCTCTCTAGTTGACATGTACATAAGTTGAGCTCTCTAGTTGACATGTGTAGTCTTGCTAGAGAGCATTGCTAGTGAGCTTAGGTGATTTGTGCTTTGCTTACTAGTATGTGTAGGAGCTCCCTTTGTGCTTAGAGTACTACTTGCTTAGGTTTGTGTGACCTTACAACCTAGACTTGTTTAGGTGAGCTCTCGCTAGCTTTAACACTTAGTGAGCCAAATTAGAATCTTTTGCTAGGTGCTAAAGTTATAGATAGAGGGGTGTAGTCTTGACTAGATCGATAGTTTTAATTCCGCATTTGTTTCGGTTAGCCATTGCGCTTAAGTTTTAGAAAAGACTATTCAACCCACTCTAGTCCGCTATTTCGACCCTACACAAGTGCTGAATGTTATTTGAAGAACTGATACGCGTCCACAGTGGAAATTTCTTTTTACTCCTGCTTGTAGCTAGTCCCACTTATATACAGGCAAGGCCGCAAGCTTCCACCAACTCCCGCGCAGGCACTTATCTAACGGACCGTTGACGTCGTTCCACGGTGGTGGCCCGCTGTTTAGAGGGTTCAAAAAGCTGACCCGACCCGTTAATGGATTGTGTGTATTCCTACAATATATAAAAAATTTGCCGTACAAAATTAGGGGGCGCCTAGATCTGAGGCCGGGAGGCGGGTTGCCCGGCGAGATCACCGCAGACGCACTCCGGCGGCGCGGCCATGCCCCGCGCATGGCACCCATGGTGGCGCCGCGTTCATGGAGTAGCGGTGGCGACGTCCCCTGCCTTCACTCCAACCTGGCGGAAAAGGGGGTCGACGCTTCTGCTGTGTCGACGGCCGTCCCTCCACCCCACCGCGGCGGCCTGTCCCACTACCCGGCGATAGATCTGACGACCGGCTGCCCTCCCCAGCTCCCTCGCCGGCGGCCGCGAGTCCAGCAATAAGGCTGCGGATCTCACGACATCTTCGTTCTCCCATACGGCGGCGGCACGTCCCGACCAGCATCCCTTGATAGGCCACTTTGTGGATCCGGTCACGACGTCCACTGCCCTCCGCCTTCCTTGCCTGTGTGACGCTGATGGTGGTTCTCGGAAGAACGCAGGTTCTCTGTCTCGGTACGGTGAGCTATGTCCTTCCCCTTCTGATAGTCCAGAGCCAAAACATTGCCTAACCTGTGCGGTTGCGCTGTTACATCGAAGGATATTCGTGTTGATTATGGATGTGAGAATAGGGAAATTGAGATTGGGATGAGAAATTTGCTGATTTGGGATGGGGAAGAGTGGGAAATCACATTGAGATTGTTGTAATGTTTGATCTGTAGGTGAGATGTTCTTCTCAGTTGCAATATACTGGTAGAATACCACTGCATGTAGTCTAGGTGTTTGATAAAATGCTTGTTTTAGGGCAGACTTGGGGATGATGGACATCGGCCGACGTGTTAATCATCGCTGCAAATGGTTTTAGAAAAGAGTATGTTCATATACCTTTTCAGTTTTCAGAAAACGTAACAGTATGATTGGATACCTATTTATGAACATAGTACCATGTGATAATTTCTGTATAATATATTATAGTATCACTTATACTTTCAGATTGTAGTATCTATGATACTTTTAAACATGTAGTACATTTTAAGATTGTAATAGTATTTCATGATTTTTTTTACATGATACTTTTCTTAGATTGTAGTATCTCCCGGTAGTAGTATCTCATGATACTTTTTTTATTCATGACTTTTCAGCTTTGGCTGTCGCAAAGTTGCTCTCTCTATCCCTGTACTCTCCCTGATGAACAGGTACAAAATTACACTCCTTCGTAATTTTTATTGGAAACAATAATCAAGAATTATGAGTATGCTTAGATACTCGATCTTTTTCAAATATGAGTATGTTTATATACCTTTTTAGATATGTGTATGTTTGCATACCTTTCTTTCATAGTATCATTTGCTGGTTCTCATATTAAAGTATAACAACTTGATATTTTTTTTTCTAGATCGCTCTATTAAAATTGCTTGCATAAGAGGTATGCAACGAGGCTCCTACTGACACATCTTCTAAATTATGTTGTACATACGACAGCATTTTTTTTATTGGTTTGGCATCATCATGTTCATGAAGGGCTCGAATATATGAGGGATGAGTATGGCACAGTGAAGTAGCAAGTTCAGACTTTATATATATAGCTAAAGCTATCTTGTACTGACTTCATATATGCAAAATTGCATAATTGTTTGCATCTAAATTATAGATGAGTTACTGCTTACTTGTGTAAGGGCTCGTTCGGTTCGGCCGGTTTGGCCCGTTCCGGGCCTCAATCCAGGCGGATTGTTGCAGCCTGTTTTGGATCTAGACATGGACTCAATTGTGCGTTCGTTTTGGCCTGGCATGGAACCAAAACAGACCGGGCTTGGTTTCTCTCCCACTGTCCACGGCCCGGATCCATTCCGCACCTTCCCACGTCCGGAATGGAGACGGGGCTCCTTCTCGCGCTACGACCCTACAAGAACGACGGCGGGGCGGGGCGGCGCGAGGCGACCACGGTGAGGCACGAGGCGACGGCGACGACGACCAGTTTCCCTGCGCTCTCCACCTCCTTCTCACAGGTAACGCACCGACCTTATCTTGTTTGCCCTCTTCTCTTCCCTGTGTTGGGGTTCTCGCCATGGCTAGGGTTCTTGCTTGCCTGAGCTCGATCCGTCACTAGGTCCGGGCTAGCGACGATGAGGTTTATGGACCAGTCGTGGAAGCGGTGGCGGTTCTTGATGAACGCCTGGAGGTGGTCCAGGAGCGGGTGCAATTTGAGGACTTCTTATTTCTCTTGGTCGTCGTCAGGATTGTGTGTATTGTCCTGTGTGTCTAGAAAATCTTACAGTACGAAATTGATTTCTTCTAGATTCGGATGTGGTGGTGAATTTTATTTACTTATTGATTGTTGTAGCAGGTACCGTACTGCTATTAGTACATGAACTATCTCTCTGCACTATGTGTGGAGTCTAGTTTGGTCTGATGTGCGTCAGTAACAAGCTTTTGATGTCTTTGACTCTGTCTATCTCTCTGCACTACAACAGCCCCTTTGTTTCTATTGTATATTTCTGAAATCAATAAATGGCCCTGTTCTAAAATGAATGAATGGCCTTGTTCTGAAATTAATGAAATGCATGCCTCACTTCAAACCATCAGTGACTGATGTCATTTCATTCATGCCACTGGAAATGAGCCATGCAACATTGTGAGATGAGAAGCTGTTGTTAGTACTGTCAGTTATCAGGCATGGAATTGTAAGTGATAGTTCAAACATTTTTATGGGTTAGGGTAACCAGAGTTTGCCGCGACTAGCATATCATAATTTGTGGCTTGCGAGCTTCAACCTCGATGACTGGTTCTTGGATGCGGCTTGTGGGTGCGCATCTGCATGATCCTATACTTGCGAGAAGCTCCTGCGGGCAAGTGTCGCTAGAGTTAGAACGATCAGACAAAAGGGATCCCTGTGTCATGTGTGTGCACTGTGCACCTGCACGCACTGCTCTAGTGGATCTTTATGGGGTTATGCAAGCCTTGTCTTCAAGTAATGGATGATTCTGTAGTCGTCTTTGTTTTCTTCTAGTACGTTTCTTGGTTTGATTTCAAGGCATAAGGTTCCCACTTTAATTCACCGGAGATTATTGTACTACTTGAAATTTTGATTTGCTCTGAATCTGCATAGTTTGTGTGACATGTCATATCAGGCAACTTTTGAATAACAAAAATGTCCTGCTCAATGCTTCAACTGTTCTGGAACTTACCATTTCCATCCATTTTGTTGTAGGCGTGCAACCAATGTCTACTGTGATGACGTGACAAAACTAGTGAAAGAACTGAAGATATGGGGCCAATTCTCT
The DNA here is from genome assembly GCA_022036555.1 of Microstegium vimineum. NCBI lineage: Eukaryota > Viridiplantae > Streptophyta > Magnoliopsida > Poales > Poaceae > Microstegium > Microstegium vimineum. The sequence continues at coordinate 16,201 of JAJDON010000089.1, forward strand.
TCCAATGTTTTTTCAGGTGCTGGTTTCAGGTCAATTCTATTCCAATGTTTGTTCAACTAGTTTCAGAAGTCATGGGAGATGTGAAACAATAACCTTTATGACCATAAGTAGTTTCTTCTTGTTGAATTTAGGTTTGCCAATTGTTGTCGTATGTAAAGACTCGCAGTTGTACACTTGGCCTGGAGCTACAAGGCCTTATTAGACCGTGGACAAGCTGGGCTGGCAAACTTTTGAAAATTTTAATGCTTGAGCAACCCGGGGAACTCAGATGCATGCATCTTTTGAAAATTGTGGGAATATAGTTGATCATGTTACCGTATACTGCTCTGGTGCATCATTCATCGTATAATAGCATCTGATGCCTCATTGTTAAACAAGCTGCAGGTCGACTGCTGTGGCTGCACATCTGTGGTACTCTGCTATTGTTGCTGCTCGTTTATCTCTACGTGTATGAGAGCATGATGAGAGACTTGCAGGTCAAGAACCCCAGAACATGGGATATTTAGACAAGCACTTCCATTTGTTTATCAGGTTGTGATTTTTTTTTGTTTGCGTGGCCATCATGCTGTACAAGGCAATATGATCTGCAAGTATAATTTGTTGTGTTATTAGTGTCATCAGTAGCAAGATTTTTTTACAAGTGTTTGCACACTGAAGAGTAGGGCTGAATGTGACTTGCGTCCTCTAGTAGACTAGTACTAGACAATTCAATTTGTGTCTGCACGTTCCTGGTATACTTCTGTTTTGAATCCTGTGCTGCCGAACGGTATTTTTTTTTTATGTGTGGGAATTAAACCACAGGGAATGGCACCTAGGCCTAGTTTGAGTGACATGCACGGAACCACTCAAACCATGCCAGGTTCTAATCCTGGCCTGAAACCATTCCGAGGTTGCCGAACGAGGCCTAAATGGACCAGTCTCACGAAATTAGAAGTGAGTATATATATGCATAGCAAAGGAGTATATACTTTGACTCTCTTGTAAAAAGATGTACAATATATACTCCTCAAAATTATATACAACATATATATCTTTTGTAAAGTAGTATATATACATACTCCCTTTTTAAAAGTATGTACTAATACTAGCTCGTGTAAAAAAAGTTCGTACGCATAGTATTTTTTTCATCCTCAAAACTTTAAGAATTAAGATACTGTCTCAAAACGTATGTACCCATACTAGCATACTGTTTTTTTTTCTCCTAAAAACTCTACATATACTCTATAATAAAATTTCATGAGTATATGAATATACTCCCAATTACATGTATGTAAATATACTCACTTTATTTATTAAAGTATGTGTCCATACTTCCGATGATTATTAAATAATATATAATCGCATATAAATGAAAAGTTCCTCCATACTCGCGCGCGTGCCATAATTACGATTTCATTGGACAGATACATTTGGATTCTATCCGAACCCGTTAGCACAACACCCCGATGTCCACCTCCGCACCCCGAAGTCTCCGTCAGGTGCGACCGCGGGACTAGCTGACGAACGTTGCGTGTGTATGGCAGGAGTACGTAGACACGCGTGTAGAAAAAATGCACCCTACATATATATATAATTTTGGTTTTGTATTAGTTTTTACCTTTAGCAACAATTTTAGTTAACATTTTATTTAGACCATTTTTTGAAAATGAATTAATTTAACCAAATTCACTAATTAAATTTTGTTTGAATAATATGTATAGACCTGCAGGTTGCATGCTACAGCCTACCTTTTGTTCTCTGGCATTTTCTCGATTCTGTCATGTGCCCTAGTCTACTCTTTTTATGTCTCTGCCCCTTATTCAAATATTATTTTTTACAATGACACTTGCAAATTTATCAACGAACCAAGTTTTAACATTAGATTTGCTATTTTTTACGTACGTGAGACGTCACGTCTGTCTGTCACGTCAGTGCTCACTCAGCGTGGGCACGTGAAATGTCCTTAATGCCTCTGCCTTGCTCCTCCCTCCCCAACTCCGACCTCCTGGTGGACTCGATTTGTCAGCACACGATGGTCAAGGTTGTGTTGGAATTGATCTCGCCCGCGCCATGGCCACTGGGGCTAAGCTCACCAGGGCTGGTTGCGCCGAGGGCGAGGGTCACCATGGTCGCCGAGGACAAGCTCCCTATGTCCACCAAGGCTGAGCTCGCCATGCCGCCATGGCCACCAGGGCCGAGCTCGCCGGGTCATCTTGCGTCAGTGTCGAGCGCTCCATGGTCGTCGGGGCCGAACTCGCCCGCGGCCGTGCTGTGCATGTGCTCGACTGCTCGTCATGGCCACCGAGCCGAGATCTCCATGGACACTAGCTAGGACTAAGCTTGCCCCTCCCCCTCATGGCTGGAGCTCGAGTAGAGGTCGTGCTCGCCCATGCCATGGCCTCGTGTGCGTGTACAACGTGAGGAGCTAACGAAGACACTGTCACGTCCGAGCGAGCAGGCTGGTGGTCAAGCAGGGCAGCCTGGTAGTCAAGCAGGGCAGCTTGGCAGCTGGTTGCGCTCGCACATGACAGCTCGAGCAGGGCGGCCCAACAACAGCTCGTGTGTTGCGGTTGCGGCCGAGGCAGCGGCGAGTACGTTCTAGGCAGCTTGCACAAGCAATGGCGGCATTTGTGGCCAAGCTCGCCGTCGATCTCGAGCTCGCGGCTAGGGCTAAGCGTTGACAAGCTCTCGTGATGGCACACCTCCAGAGCGATAACCCAGGAGCTCAGGACCGCAACGGCAAACGGAAAGGAGGAGCGCATAGATGGAGGGCTGGAGGCCGGCCATGCCCCTGTGTGAATGGCCACCATGTCCACCTTCTTCTTCTTCTTCTTCTTGATGAGAATGTAGTGGATTTTAAGGAAAAATATCATTTCCACCCACGCGTTGACTAGCATGTCAGGCAAACGTGACATGCCATACATAGAAATGGTAAATCTGATATAAAATGGCAAGTGTAAAAACACCCGACGCCCACCCCTTTCCGTTCTTGTTGTGAGAAGCCTGTCGTGCGCGCCTCCGTCGTCCGTCAAATGCCCAGGCGGCAGTCGGAAGATCCAACGGCAAGGCTCCCGAGACATTATCTGCTCCCCAGTGTCCGAGGTCAGCCACACTTTCTCCTCCTCGTCCTTGGATTCGTTTTCTGGAGCTCCGGTGACTAGGAACAACGGCAAGGTGGGTCCTCCTCTTAGGTTGTGGCATGGGCGGGTTAGGGTTTGGAGGCTGGGTCCGCCCTTGATTTAGGTCTGCCTGGCCTTGGTACTCCAGCTTTCCACCGGCAGGAGGAGATGCATTTGCTTCTGCTATGGATTGCTTGCCACCAAGACACATTGTGCCCACTGCTTTCCTGTTTCTCTGAAGGAGCCCTCAATATACCTCAACGCAAGAAATCAGATTGGATTTAGCCAGATTTATCTTCCTATTTGCGCATTTGCTGTTGATTAGAATGTTCTTGCTAGTTGTTTCAGCTTTAGGTTATAGGACATACGAATAGGAAGCTACAACTTTGTGATGAGAAAAACACAGCGAGAATATTGTGTAAAATTGTTTGTTTCTGCGGATCACGCAGTCTTCTCATTTCTCTATAAATTCACTAATGACTCTCATTTCACCAGAAATTCTGATGATGCTTGGTTCCTTTAAGTTCAAGAAGACGCTAGGCGGTATTTAGGCGATGACGGCTTAGAGCCTAGGAGAGCCTAGGGCAGCCTAGGCGTTTCAATTTATGTACATATACACATATATTACCTTAAAATATCTCATGTAAAAGAAAAAAAATCAAATATGTGGACTTTAGTTGGAAAGGAAGGCCCATAGAATAAAGCCCAGCCCACCTTATCCACTCATCACCCTCCTCACAGCCGCAGGAACCGCTGGAGCCGCGACTCGCTTTCTCCGCTCCCTTCCTGACCGTCATTCCTCTCTGCCGCCGACACCTCTGCTTCCATCTCTGGCGACGACTGCCTCCTCCGTCCTTCTCCGGCGACCCCCGCCTCCCCCCTCCTTCTCCGGCGCCGCCCGCTGGCTGCGCATGCCTCTGCTGCCCGCAGGTCGGATTCCTCCTGGCCGCGGCCCAGCCTCCGCCAGTCGCCGGCGGCCTCCTGGCCGCGTTCGCGCCCGCCGCTAGCCACCTCCTAGTGCGCTCGCCGCCACCCGCCGTCTCTCCCGCAGCAGCGAAGCCCTGGATCTGGGGAACACCGCCTATCCTCCGCCTACCCCCATAGGCGAGGCGGCACCCCTCCGCCTAGCGCGTAAGCGCGCCCAGTCGAGCGCCTAGGAGCGCCTTTTTGAACTTTTTCCTTATGCATGAAACGATGCATCTTTCTCCCTTCACACCTTTGTGATGCGCTGAACACTAGTCAGGAGCCCTATTATTAATCTTCTAATGGCCGAGTGTTCCTTGGCAACACTGAGAGGCCAGCATCAAGGGAAATGGACCTGGTCCAACAGCAAGCTCCCCCTAAGGAATATGTCAATCATGGATCCAAAGAGGTTGGTATTTCTTTTTTTCATCCTTACATTGGGATAATCTTGACTTGTTGGGTTGCAATCCATCTTTGCATTTTCTTTGTTTGCAGGAACTACGCCCTCAAGATTCACCTTCCATGTCAATCCAGAGCAGCAAGAGAATGGACAAGTGTAGCATTTGCTCCTTTTGGTTTTCGTGGAATGGGTCAGAGGGCGGAAACTTCAGTTAGATGTTATTGTTTGCAGCCACTCTTGGATCCGGAGAGCATGGTCACACCGAATCTAATACTGATTTCGGATGAAGCTTTCTCACTATCAGCATGGTTTTTGCATATTTGGCCGGAGTTGTACCCTCTGGGCAGACATCTTCTCGTGTCAGAAATCAGAATGTTTTTCAACATATTCCAGAGCCAAGCTCCTCTCATTCTGGTAGGTAAGACTAGCTCCATAATGATTACTTCTAGATATCAGATTGGTGGTATAGCAAAAAAAAAAGGCTGCTAATGTCTTCTTTTCACAAATTTAGGGATCTAAAGTTCTTGCCTGAAAAGAATGCTGCATTTTACCCCAGCGATATGTGGAGTGAAGTGAGAGCTAAACTTTCCAGAGCCCTACAAGCACATGTTCAAGATGCCAGTTTGGATAGCAGAGAGGATGAACTCATGAGTGATAGGAAAAACTATCCTTTGAGTATGCTTGCCATTCATGCTGGTCCCAGGTTGCGGCTTCTTCTGATCACATTTCAACTTCTGGAAATGGAGGCAAGAGGCACAACATAACTCGTTTGATTAGGATTGCCTATGTATATTCACTTAGTTTATTACAAGTTCACCATAACTCGTTTGATTAGGATTGCCTATGTATATTCACTTAGTTTATTACAAGTTAGTATCTGATCTGTTTTCATCTAAAAGAGGGGTATTAGCACTCTCCCCTTTCTGAATTTTACCGGCTCATGTCATATAATATTTTCTGTCTGTCTGAGTTTATTAAGATTGTGCACTAGAATTCTATACTTAAGTGTAACCAGTATCAGATTTTTTTCCATTACAGTAACATTTGACACCATTGTTATAGACTTTTGAACGTGTTATAATTGAATATGTGGCTGTTTTAAGTTGATCTGATATCATGCAGGTAAGAAATATCTCTGGATGTTCCGAACTTGTTGATGGAGTCAGGTGGTTGAAAGCATCAACTACCTTGATAGATGGTTTGGTTCAACCAGCATTTGTGAAATGGATTGAAGAAGAACAGGCCTTGGAAAATGGACAAATCAACAAAGTATATTACTAACTTAATCTTTTGAACTGTTGTCTGTCCTCCCTTTTGGATATGGCCCAAATCACTGATATTCTTGTATGTTCCAGAAACTTATGAAGACGATAAGCAGCAAACTGAAGGAGGATAATAAGATCTTGAGGTGGTTTAACAGATTCGGGAAATCTGAACTCTATTTGGATATGCTCTTTTTCCTAAGATTTGGTTCTGCAAGGTATTAAATGTCCTTCTTGATCCTTGTAGCAAAATTTTATTCAGTTTCTTTTGATGTGAAAACGGCATCCTATTCAAGTGTACATATTTTGGCTGCTTATTGTGTACACTTATTTAAAAATATTATACACTTCTGTTTACTGATACTGACAATTGTCGTAGACTGTTTTGGTTCTTTTTCTCCTTTTGCTGAACAATTGCCTTTTCTGAGGTACATAAAGACATCCTTATCCTGAGTCCTGGCACTTCCTGATGGCAGGTCTGACAGCTATTTTGATGCTAAGTTTCTTGCCGAACATGGAGAAAGAATTTTAGAGGACATTGTTATTTCCTTAGCTGATGTGATTGCTAGTATTTATCTGGAGCTTATGTCAGTTGATGGTGATATGTCTACTGAAGTTGTTAGTTCCAGCTTAGTTCTATGTTCTCTGTCAACCAGAGAACTTCAAAAGCTGCGCAATGAGGTAACTATTGTATTTCCAGTTCTTGGGTGTATTGTTTTTTTCCTTAATTAAATGTGCCAGGGATCAAATCCCCTCGGATCAATGAGAAAATCTTCTAGGTTTACTGGTATTTTTAAATTCTAATTTAAACCAAACCTTCTGGTCTAAAAATAGCAGATTCAGTTGTAGCATAGGTTGATGAAATACTGAGTTCTAAACTGTGGCGTGCTCCCATATGTACTTTTACTCATATTATATTTGAACCTGAAACGTTTTGTTAGCTATAACCAACATGGAAATATATCTAAGTGGGCATGAAAGGATATAGATAAGCATCTGCTCTTTGAATTCTCTTCATATTTTGATGTGTCTAGGTGCACAAAATGCACAATGCATACACATTAAATTGGATTGCCTGAGGATATAGTTATATTTAAATGTTCATGCATGGTTTCTCTGATTCCATGTTGGGCTCTTATCTTTTGGAAGGTGGCAATTAATTGGTGGTTGCACCAATACTTCAAGTCAGTTGTTTCAATGTATGAAGACAGGTTCGAGTTATATGTTCTATGCAGCAAAAAATGTGAAAAAACAGATGACAATCAAGCTGAGAGGGCAAATTGGTGGACCGCATTCGGCAAGCCTAATGTCCTTACTCTTGATTATGTTAACATCAGTCCATTTTCTCTTCCGGCAAGAAGGACAAAGGAATTAAGAGCTTTGATTGGATGGTATGCCTGAGCCCTTCCAATCCATGTCATTTATTTCCTACAACAATTGTTGAGACTTTACACATGTTACCTGGATTTATAGATGGCTAATTTTCAAGTAACATTGTAGCATGTTTTGCATGGGCCAAAAGAAGGAACTGGGAAACATTAACCTTGACATTGTTAAAATCACAAACACTTTCCCGTTTCCTTCTTTTTGTAAAAAAAAAATGGAAAGAAAACGAATTAGAGTGATGCCCCAGATCGGTGTTCTGTTACTTTGAAAGGTATTGTGCAGGTATGAAATCGGATCGGATAGAGACATATCAGTGATCCTGCAATCTACCCCATATTTTTTCTTGGAGCTCGAAACCGGTTACAGATCATGTTGGATACATCGGATATTGATATCTATCTCGTATACATATCAAAAAACCGATTTTGAGTGTTCAGATTCGGATACGTACGTTTATTAAATGTTAGGATTCGCATACGGATTATCCATTTAGAGTTTTGACCCTTTCAGGAATCAATCAGGAAATATCCATCCTGTTTTAATCCGTCATGTTTGTGACTAAATTTGCAGATAACTTCACAGTGACATGACTGGATTAATTTTGCCATTTGTATCATACCTGAATTAAAAAAAAATAACATTGTACTGTTTAACTGCAGGAGGTATTACTTCAGTTTATTCTTAGAGTTGTCAGACATCGCCATGCCCTTCATAAGGGCTGCTATCAGCAAAGTGAGCGCTGCAGTATCCTACTTCTGGGTGTCCATGATTGGAAGGTCTCTTGGGCTGATTTTCTCAGGGATTAGACAATCACTAGGCTGGAAATGAGCTTATACCTGTTGAGTTTTGAGTCTGACTTTTTCGTTTTCCCTCCACTCTACTGGGACTGAATGAACTTGTGTTAACTCCGATAATCTCTACTCAGTTTTGTGACTGTTAGGCTATGCATTAAAAATCTGTGAGAAAGCTGTCATTTTTCTCTCGTCTTCTTTTTCATCTTTGTTGTGTAAGGAAGTCCATTGATCTTGTGGACAGAATATGTTAATCTGCGAATTGCTGAAATCCATCCACATCAGATGCAGCCTTTCTCAAAATAGGTGTTAATGTTTTTTTTTTCAAGAGGGAAGGAGCGTCATATTTTTGTACAGGATGGTAAGGACAACATGCATTACCAGCATGCATCATACTTTTTTACAGGGTTTCATTTCTCTTCACCCGTGCATTACCAGCATGCATCATACTTTTGTACAGGGTTTCATTTCTCTTAACTAGATCTTTCATTTCTCTTCACCCGTACGATCTTTCATTTCTCTTCACCCATAAGAAATGGAAAATTCATCCAGAAACAAAAGAAAACAAAATGACACTGAGGAAACAGCCCTTTCATCTCACTAGCACAGAAAACTGAACCAGAGGTTCAATGTTGTTGCATTATGTAACCAAAGTATATATTACTTCTCCGTCCTTTTCCTTTGCAACAGAGACGAATGAATGAATATAATAAATATGAACCTACAGTACATCATTACTTACAAAATCAACTAAGATCAGTCTGCATTTGCCATTTGGTTGGTGTGTGTCATAAGGCTCCTGCAAGGAAAAGAGAAGACTGTAAGAAGGCTCATCACAAATTATCAGTAGATCATCTGCAACGAGCTGCATGCTCCACATGTTCAAATTTACGCAAAAAGCCTAGTACTCCCTCCATTTTAACATGTTCAAATTTATGGCAAAAAGCCAGTACTCCTTCCATTCTAAATAAGTCATTCTAAATAAGTCATGATATATAGTAAATGTGTATCTATAATCTATAAAAGCTAGAACGACTTATAATTTAAAACGAGGGAGTGCTTTCTAAATAAATTTGCGCCAAAAAAGCATATTACTTCCTAAATACTATCTCACCTCATTTTTAGCAGCATGCGTATTAAGATTTGGAGAAAAAAAACATTCATATGCCTTTATGATAAATTGCTACAAAATTAATATAATATTAAAGATATTTGAAATATGAATCTATCCATATAACTAATACACTGAGCATGCACATAGCTTAACTAATTGTTGGTCAAAATTTGTGAGTTTGACTTTTTAATAAAATCCTAATACACCAATTAAAAACGAAGTGAGGCAGTATTCCAATTTTTCTAAAAAAACTAGCATCACATCAAATTGCATTTAGTATTCCAATTTGCTTGTTATTTTTTTTTATTTTTTTTATAGAAAGAACATACCCGTCACTTTCACCGAATAAAGTTTCACACTTGTTTTGTTTTAAAAAAGGACCACCGCTTCCAGAAAACACCAAGCTCAAAACAACTGAAAATTGCTCATGCCGTAAAATTGCCCAATATCACATAAAATCCCAGGAAGAACTGCGTGATCTAGATTGCAAACAATTGAAACTGAAGTATGAAGTCTATGGGAATACATCATCTTTCCATGATTACTTACCATTCATCCTTGTGCGACTTGTAACTGTTTTCGTTCCTTGCGGCTGAGACAAATCAGTCAATGACAGAGGAAGAAATATCACTGCCGTCCCTGCTATTTCTAGCCTCCAACAATCTGTCTACAGTGATGATTGGTATCCTCTGGCTATTTGAGGGTATGGAGTAGCTGCGAGTGAGGGTAGCAGGCGGTAGCGGAAGTGGTGAGGGTGTTTGTGATGCCGTCGGCGACACACGGGCTGTTGCAGCAGGGATTTGAGTCTGACGCTTCGATACCAGAGGACCAGAGTAACCGACCAAACCAGAAGGCCTGAGGGACTCCACGTTGGCTGGAGGCCTAGGCAGTTCATGCAGCTCACTGATCTTTGGTGATTTTGTTGGATGTGGCAACATCTTGGGGGAAACTTTTGGGGATACAGATGACGGCTGCCTAGAGTGGCATTGCAAATTTCCTGGCATCACAAGATGTTGTGCCATGGGTGATCTGTGATCATTCAGCGAAGATGGCTTGCTTAACCCTGGTCTGCTTGGTATCGGACCAGACCAAGATTCCCTCTTCATCTTCTTGTAATCAGAAACCGACTGGGAGAACGTCGATATCCCTCCGTACTTGATGGCATGTTCACATGGCACCCAGCCTAAAGTCTTTCATCAGTGGAGATGAATGCCACGGATTCACCGAGACACGAGGTTTACTTTCCAACTGTTGTGAATGATGTGATCTGTGAGCACCTACTGATCTGGGATCCTTCTCATCAACTGGCATAGGAAGTTTGTAAGAATGTTTGGCCGAAGATGGCTTCATTTGCCAAAATCTCTCAGATGGATCCAGTAAATTGCCTGCCAGAATAGGTGCTGAGTGTGTATTAAACTCTGGCTTCACTCGTGGAGTCATAACATTTCCCTTGGTTTGTTTGACCTCTTCCTGTATAGATGACAAGGCAGAAACATTATTATATTATAAGAATATGTCCATGTGGATGAGAATTACTAGTTACTAAGCATTAAAAAATTCTAGTATTCTATGCACTAAGTGGAATCATCATACCTGCATGCTTTCTTTTACTGGCTGCGGGGAGTTCGTCACATCTCGTTTATCTAACTGTGCATAAAAGAAAGACAATGCAGATCCTTGACATTAATTTCTCCACACAGACCAGGAAAAAAAATAATCTAATGGACCTCGTTTTTATTTCTGATGAAGCAGAAAATATAAATGATAAATACTCCCTCTGTTCCAAATTATAAGTTGCTTTGACTTTTTTGGTTCATCCATATTGCTATGTATCTAGACATATTATTATATCTAGGTACATAGCAAAATGAATGTACCAAAAAAGTCAAAGCGACTTATAATTTGGAATGGAGGGAGTAGAAGCTAAATCAATAGGCTGGAGCTCATAAATCAATTATTGATTAAAATCGCATCATCACACAGTCTCTTTAGCTCATTGCTGGCCAATGAGGCCATATTAGCTCTGCTAATAAACTCAGGCAGCAAACTGTGAAACTGTGGAGTCTTGACTCAGTATAGGACACATCAATTGACCTCATATGCTACAAATAATGCTTATTACTTACAGGGTATTTATGCCGTGAGACCAAGTGTGGACAACATTAACTTATGGTCACATCTAGGTGAGAGGCAGCTAGTTTTTTGAGACGATGAGAGGCAGCTAGTTGCGTAAAGAGGACAGCAAAATATGAATCATATAACTTACATCCATTGAACCTCTTGAAGCAAGAAAATCTTGATCCTTGTCATTTATTTCATAGTCGAAACTAAGCTCTCCATCATCACTGCAATCATCCTGGTCAGAGCTGTAATCATCATTGTCAGATGCATCATCCTCAAGACCACCAAACTGGTAGTCAATGTGTTGTTTCTCAGCTATTGCTTTTACATGAGGTTCGAGTGCCTCAAGACACTTCAACCCTCTCCTGAAAAAGCTCAACTACATTCCAAAGAACAGTATGATAGTAAGGTTATGTATTCACTCAATTGTTGGGCCTATTGACAGCATTATGGAGGAAGAATTATCCTACCTGAGCAGCATGATGTCGAGAAGCCTGTGTTAAAAGGCTATGGAATTGCCCTTGCCTCAATGATTTTAAGCGAAATATGAACAACGCTGCATCTTCTTGGTACTCAGCGAGAGCACTTTGCAGTTGTTCTGCAGAGTATGTTTCAGTTTTGGAATACCTTGACCTTCCCTTTTCTGTATAGGATGCCCTCATAGCTTCATATGCCTCTCTGCGATGAAAGGAAAAAAAATGGTAAAACAAACTATCAATCATAGATGAGAAAAAAAGTTGATTAGAGTTGTATTTGAACCTTTTCATGTCGCATTGCTGCTTCATTTCCTGCAATGTCATGAAAGAAAACAAAACGTATAACATGTCAAGATCTTACAGGACTAAAAATGAAATAAACTAAGGGCATACTTGGGGATCTAGATTGAACTATTGGATCCTGTGTATTTTGTTATCAAGTTTGTCTTAAATACAATAACTATCAGAGCAAATCCCTCTTCAATATAGGGGCTGAGTGCTTTATTTCCCCTTAATCACGAAATATATCCTCCAAATAGAGTCATGGTCAACAATCTTCTAAAATCTTATATAAACTTGGTAACAAGCAGCTAATATCTGCATATTGAATCATAATACAGATTCGTACAAATTTAAAGATAAATTTCATAGATCTCACCTCTACAGTCTGTAGCTCCTTGAGAAGAGATTCTGATGGGGTTGTGATAGTATAAATGATATTTGACCGCTGGATAACCAGTGTATAAGCATGTTAGTGTCACATGTTATAATGCATCAGGAACAACAAAAAAAATGTAATAATTGTTTCAAGAATTTTCATCAAAACTGAACATGTTACATAATACCAGAAATGATAACTTACATAAGTATCAACAAACTTTTGTAATTCAAATTGGACCTTTCCTAGCATCATCAGCACTCTTCCTGTTGACGAGAAAATTATTACACCAGAGTTTTTTTAAAAAAAAAATCAAATAGCACTACTTTTCATTTCCCCGAGACACAATTTCCTTTTATGATTTCACATTAATACAATTTACAAACTACAGTTTGGAAAGTATGAAACAATGGTTTCAGAATATTTGTTCCCAGATTTTAGAGAGTTTTGACATAGGGATGCCAAAATGTCATTGAAAAAGGGATGGAGAGTGTTGTACACTTGTAAACATTGTAAATGCCTACAGAGAGCAGTAACTCCATGGCTAAACACCATAGCAATTGGCTTACGGGATCACAACTGAAATTTTTAAGCTCAGAAAACCAAAGCTGTATCTCATGAACATGAAACATGGTAAAATCAACTGCATAAAGATTTGATTATTTTGGTCCAAAAATGCCAAAGGGTACACCTAGAAATAGCACCATCATTTTACAGTCTATTTAAGAGAAAGATCTTGTAGTGTAGTCTTATATGAATACAAATCGGGAATGCGTAAAAAGTTTTAGTCTTATTCAGTAAGTTTCCATGACAGCTTAGCAAATTATGTTTCTAAAAAGATGCCTCTAATATCTTAGCATATGTTTTTTACACCATAGATTTGTATGTGCTTACCACTATCATCATCATCGCCATTTAATGCAGTTTTTGCGAGAAAGCAACCTCCCAGTTCCTCAAGAGCCTCAGAAAACTCTGCATAGGCCAACAAGAACTCGGTTACAAACATGGGACACAACTGAGTAATTGCATGTAATTTAACATCTGAAGTAAGACCGTCAGTACCATATACACTATTTGTTGTAGCGGCTGCAGCTGAAATCAAGCCATCATAGCAATTTCTCATGTCTTCCACCTCCTGCAGAGATGTTGAGAACCCTTCAGAGTCAATAACGCACAACCGACAAGAGGATGATTGTTCACCTCTTGGTCTCCTTTTACATTTTAACTGCGTGCTAGAAACAAACTGCACATGATCCCATTCCTTAAGAGTGATACGTTCAGAATTTAAGATTTGGTAAACATCAGTCTCAATCCTGCATGAGTGAGCAAAGCACTCGACGCCATTGTCAGTTTGTCACTAAACAAGTACTCGATGAAGTCCTGCATTATGGCAAATGCTGCAGCTGTTGGGCCAATAAGAAATTTCAAGCTACTTCTCCACCTTTATTTATTTATTTATTTATTATGTTCTGCCATGTTTTGTGTGATTGCAAAAGAGAGCCTAACATTTACCTCCAAAACTTGTACAGTTATACGCGTATCAGTATGTCTGCTTCAGAAACACGTACGCTTTAATTATTTCTTGTATATTGCATCGTTATGGTCACAAGTCCAAAGATCTTACTTAGCGTCGGATCAACCCAGACGACGCGGCATCCGGGACGAATACGTCGTGCTGCAAAGCAAGCGTTCATACGACGGAAAGACCCTTGTTGATAATTTCCAAGGCTATATCGTCTCCATTGATAACGTGTCCTTTCCGGTCAGATCACGTTGGATGGCTGACATTTTTTATAGCAACTTTCTCTAATGGACGTTTCCTCGTGAAGACTTTGACCAGCAACAGCAAGAACCAAGCCCCAAAACGCCAAGGTGATCCCGAGCAGACACGCAAAGGGGGTTTTAAGTCTTTTTCATGGATTAGAACCTAACAACTACCTTACCCAAAGATACTTTGACTTTGAAAAAAAAAGAACCCTTTGCTAAATCAAAGAGAAAATATAAATTTAGGCATGATAATGTTCTCCAGAATGATTGCCGGTGACCCTAAAAATGTAGATTGTTTTTTTTTTCCGGGTCAATCAAGATAGAAAAGATTCACTGCCCCCATAGTCTGTCGTCCAACGAAGAAGTAAATTTTGGAAGGAATAATGGTGCAGATGGGTCGCGGATGCATGGTGATGACACATGAGCCGCTAGTATCGGCGATAATAACCGAAAATTTAAAATAAAAAGGTTTTGACTCATCTCATCCGTCCTGTCGCGCTGAATGAAGGAAAAAAACTAAATAATTTGATCATTCCGAGCAAACCAATTATCATCATCAATCAAAAACCCAAAACAATCCACCTAATAAAATCTAAAAAAAAAAATAGGCAGCGCAAGACGCGATATATATCTCACTGTTAGATTAGAGGACGCCTACCAAAATCTGAGGACGTGTTATATTCATTTGTTTATTTATGTGAATAATACAAAGACGGGCAACTTTTTTGGGTGATCGAGGAAAAAAAAAGAAATTTCAATAGCGGAAAAATAGGGGATGAAAGGTACGAACATGGGCGGCGCAGACGAGCTCGTCGAGCTTGGCCGGCGGCGGCTGGTGGCCTCTCCGCTCCTTGGGGTGGTGGTAGCCGAAGCCCTGAGCCTCCGCAATGGCGACTTCATCCCCTCCGGCGATATGATTGATCGAGCTCTCTTCTGTGGTTTGCCCCTCTAATTAATCTCGCGCGTCCTTGTAATAGACGATCCCTTGCCCCTCTGATCTTTCTGTAAGCGTAAGCTAGACGTGGATTTGGAAAGCCCCCTTGTTGCTGCAGCCCCTTCTTCCTTCTTGTTCTTGGTCCTCTATTCCTCTGTGTGCCCGTTGCCTTGGAGCCTCGACTACGGAGGGCTAAAATTAGCTGGCCACTTGGGGCTACGAGGGAGTGAGGGAGGGAGGGAGGGAGTTCGGAAGGATTAATAGCCGCCGCCGCCGCTGCTGTTGCTTTTTTGTTTAATCGCGAATGGAGGAACATGGAGACCCCGCCCCATCCATATGGGTTGACCTTGAGAGTAGAATCGCGCGGGAGGGACGTGAGCAAAAGCTACTCCGACTTTCACAGGGTACTGCTCTCATCTGGCAGGATGGTCGCCAGCGGTTTATTTATATTTGTTAAGAAACGAAAAGCAGTTAATAGCTTCCTCCTCTTGGTTAATAAACCCAAAAATAAAACTTGTCTCGTGCTACGATGAGATGACGAAAAAAAATAGATTTCTGGATTTGTTCTAAGTTAAAAAAATTTAACTTTGACCAAATTTTTTAGAATAAAATATTAAAAATTAATATAGTTATCCTAAACACTAAATGATATATAGTCGGTCACCTTTCGTTTAACCCATTATTCGGATAAAACGGGTGTTTTAAACGAGAAAAACGGTGTTTAAATAGTCAAAACTATCGATTAAACGGAAACGGTGTACCTCCGTGTAGCGTTTAAAGAGCGTGTAACGAGCTACACAACCGTGATGATATCAAACTAGTATCATTAGATTTATCTAAGAATATATTTTTTACATGATGCTCATTTTAAGTCATAGAAGTTGTTATATTTTTTATAAAGTTATTCAAAGTTAAAAAAAAAGTTTGATTGACACGGATTTTAGGAATTGATTTTTTCAGGGACGGAGGGAGTAATACTCGCTCCGTATTCATAAAACATGTCGGTTTGAATAATGACGCGGTCACCAATACTTAATTTTGACTACTTATTTTTAAAAAATATTTACTGAAATATATAATATATGTATATTCTTATGAAAATAGTTTTCAAGACAAACCTATTAATATAATTTTCACATTTCTAAACTCAACAAATTAAAAGTCATTCATGATTTTTATTCTTAATATTTAACTCAAATCTTGCTCTAAATGACATGTTTTACTGGTATGGAGAAAGTAGACTACAGAGGAAGAGATAGCGCCTATTTGCTTGCTTGTTTTGGTCTCTGACTCGGACATGATTTTAAGGTCCTGCTTCTATAAAGTTTAGGTAATTTAAAAATAATTAGTTCATTAGACCACACAAATAAACTAAAATAACCAAGTTTAGCTCTTAAATTTAGTCATCTAAACATTAGACCACAAGATCTAGACAGAGTCTACCAAACATCTACTCCCTCTATCATAAAAAGGGTGTCGCTATAGATTCGTGTTGATCAATTTTTTTTAAAAAAACAACTAGATTTATATAGAATATTAACAATATTTGTAATCTCCAAACAAGTTTATTATGTAAATATATGTAGAAACCCATCTAATCATACGAATTATGCACCATAAATACTAATAAAAATGTTTCAATTCTCCGAAAATAAGAATAACTCTTTATAGGATGTGGGGGTATCTATTTGTCGGGTACGAAGGTAAGGGGTACCCTAAACCCTTCGATAATTCAATGCTAAACATAGCAACCATTTTTAAGACAGAGATCAGCCCACTGCTCAAGTCAGCGAAGAAGGGCCCATCACACAAAGGCCTCCTGCACCGGCCGTAGCGACCCGTCGTGGACCGGCCTGCTTCGGGAAAGAGACGGACGAGGGGCCAAGCGAATGACCCCTCCGCCTCCACCTCGACGCCGAATGACGGACGAGGGGCCGAGCGAACGACCCTTCCGCCTCCACCTCGACGCCGAATGATGGACGAGGGACCAAGCGAACGACCCCTCCGCCTCCACCTCGACGCCGAATGACGGACGAGGGGCTGAGCGAACGACCCCTCCGCCTCCACCTCGACGCCGAATGACGGACGAGGGGCCGAACGAACGACCCCTCCGCCTCCACCTCGACGCCGAGTGACGGACCGAGGGTCGAACGAACGACCCCCGGTCCCTACCTCGATCGACCCGACCCCGCCTCCGCTCCAACCCTACCTCGACGCCGTGTGACGGACCAGGGGTCGAACGAACGACCCCTCAACGGGAATCTCGATCAGCCCAACTGCTCCCGATATGGGTTAAAGTAAACCCGCCTAACGCCATGGGCGCCTGCGTCCGCTGTCAAATCCGTCAACTCTCCGCCATGTCCTAGTCCTCCGTCAACTGTGCTGCTACTGTCGCCACGTCGCGAGTATGGACTCCAGAAGCACCCTCGGAACGTGAACAGTACGGCCCTCGACGACGACTTCAGGGATACGACAGAGCCAAATCTAACATTATTTGATTTTCTTAAAAAAATTAATACTTTTGACCACACCTAGTTGCACGGCACCACCGAACAATATGTAAGGTGGCCTGACGAGGCTAATCAGCGCAACACTACAACTATCGTGACAACCTCTGCCGCGTCACCTCGCTTGACACGGCAAGGGTGGATACAGAATCACGCACGGGCCTCCCTTTCTCCTGTTGTCCTTGTTACGTTCTCCCCTCTCCCCTGTTCCATTTGGTCCTCGGATTTGCCTCTTCCACAGCCCCCTCTCTCCGTTCTCTATGCAAATCAGTCTATAGAGATGCCAATGCGTGGAAAATCTTTTAAACCAAGGTATATCCTACCATTGATTTCTAAAGTTCATTGTTAAAACGGAGTGGAAACTCTAACATTGATTTGTTATTTATTTGGAGTAGAAAGTTGATGGGAAATGCATTCGACCATTTGCCACTCTAGTGCTGTTCCAGTCTCAATGTGCTAGTACAATGATGAGTGCAACATAGCATTTTTAACACTACTACAGGAAAACTTAACCAAGGCAAAAGTTTTTCATTATCTGAGACGGGCAAAAGCAATCGCTTCAAACCAAAGATCACGGTTAACCCAGTCTCAACGGAAGCGGCAGTTAATAGGTTAACTGAGGCAGGGAGCATAAGGCAACCGCCTCGGTTAAACATTTTTCATAAATCCCGAATTCCGGCAAATAAATAGCTAAAATTTTATTTATTCTCAGGAGGCCCCTACTAGTTAGCGGCGTAAGTCGCACATTTTTTTCGCGCTCTGCGTGGACATGGGGGTTCAAACCCTTGACCTTGCCCTCACGTGTAACTAAATCTACCACTCCACCCTATTGGCACTTATGTTAATAATGTATATTTTTCTTTTCATATTATACTGAATCAAATTTGAAATGACTGTTTAAAACTCTTAACAAATTCAAATGAGAAATTTTTAATTCTAGAGGTTTTAAACCTTTTGAGATCTACATCTTTTATTTTGGTGTTTTTTCCATCCAGTGTTGTTTGAAGCATTTGAGTTTCAAAGGTAACAACGGCACATGTAGTTACCCTTAGTTAGATGCTTTTAAATAAAAAAATTGTCAACTACAAAGTTGTTTAACTTTTTTAGATCTATAACATTCATTTAGGTTGTTTCTCCATTTTAGGTCAGTTGACAAATTGAAATTTCAAATATGAAAAATTCAAATTAGTTTTCAGTCATAAAATGATTTCGAATGAAAAGGTTGTCAACTATAAAGTTCTTTAACGTTTAGAGATCTATAACTTTATTTTGATCATTTCTCAATCCAAGAATGTTTGAAAATTTCAAATTTTAGTACTGTCAGCGCAGCAAGAGGACAGAAGCAGGGTGATCAAACGATCCATGCTGATTCTCAGCAGATAGGTTCGCTTGATTCGACCGAAAATGTGTCAGTCAATTTGACCCTACAATTGACAAGTAAGAAGTAATCAGTATTATAAGGTGGAATATGTTGGTGTTGCTCCAGATAGTTCCAAATATACGGCACAAACAACCAATTTCGAAGGCTATCGACTAGATAGTCGATATCGACTAGATAGTCGATATCATTAATATAAACTATGAAATTGGCTATTTTTATATACATACAGACTTAATATGGTTAGCTGATCATATAAAATAGGAACAAGTACAACACATCTGAATAAAGATATTTATCATGAATTATAATAAACCAATCGTATGGCTAATTCTTAGGTGTTTAATTAGGGTAAAGGATTACAACATATGAAAAAAATCAATAATTCAATTCATCACTAGTACAAATATGTTCTTTAGTCCCGGTTGGGAAGGGGCTTTAGTCTCGGTTTCCTAACTGGGACTAAGAATCTGAGACTAAAGGTCTGACCTTTAGTCCCGATTTGTCACAATCGGGACTAAACATCCTCCTAGTTTCAAAAAAATAATGCCTCTCACCACTACGCCTCGTGTGATTCAAACCCAAGACCTTATACACTGTCTCACGTGTAGCTTATCACCCCACCTACACAACACATCTGACAATGAATGAGACGTTTTCCTTTTGAACCAACCCATCAAGGGACCTTTAGTCCCGGTTTGTAACACCAACCGGGACTAAACGGACCTTTAGTCCCACTTTGTAGCACCAACCGGGACTAAAGGTTCTGGTACCTTTAGTCTCGGTTCGTAACACCAACCGGGATTAAAGGAGACTTTTTAGTCCACGTTGGTGTTACCAGCCGGGACTAAAGTTCTATTAGCCCCGAACACAAAATTTGCCGAGACTATTGCACATTTTGGATATCGATCAAAGGCATGTTTTCTGTTAGTGCATGCATGCATATTAACAAGCAACCAAGTAACTTTCATAGAGGGGATCAATGTAAGTCGCTACAACCATGATAGAGAGATTAACAGTTCTATTTGTATTTCTAATCAAGTATTAAGGCAACAATGCATAGATAAATCAAGAGTTTTAGAGAACATGTGCTGTATTTATTAAACCGTAGTCAATCGGCTAAAACATCCGATATCTGACATAGTAAACAATCGAGGTGCATGTTCATCTTTATGAATAAAATATATTAATCGTCATCATCTAAATCTAGATGAATATAACAACAGGGATCTGTCAAAGCCGCTACAGCTATAATAGAAACTCCAGAAGAGATTAATAAATTTTAACCATAAAGCTGAACATACCCTTGAATACGTACCATCTAAGACGTAAGATTGATGTAACACAGTCAATCTATTAGGCTTAACCATCATGCAGGCAAATATTAACCATGAGGGAACATAGGAAACAATCAGGTAGTATGATTTTAAGACCGATCTACCTCAATCTTAGTCGAGTAATATTGTTATGATTAAGAAACATTAATTATAACCTTAATGATAACTAAACCGATCTAAGGAAAGCAAAGCAAGCTTAGGCTAACTTAGATAGATTCTATAACTATTGATATTGCATCAAACAACAAACTTACTTAACACAAAATCAACAATAACTAACTCGTATCATGTATCACAAGAGATCGATCGACGCCGTTATAGCCTTACAAAACGATGATACAAGCCATTACGGTACTTATAGCAAACTAGAGATTGATCGAGGTCATTGCAATCTAACTTGATGAAGAAACTCGCCGAAATCTATAGTACTCCTACTCCTAAGGTTTTAGCATGAAGTCGGGTTGTATTGATTGATTGGATCTGTCTTACAATAGCCGGGTTTCATATTTATACTCTAGGCTCAAACCAAGTTCTTGTTGAACATGAAAACTTATTACCAAATATCGAAAAAGAAACTAAAATTTCTATAATTGTAGATAACTTGAACCCTACTCTTCCCTTTCCCATAGAGTACAACACATCTCACATGATCTTCAAGCATGGATCCTCTAGAGTCAATTTGTAAATCCCACCAAGTATTAAAACATTCCCGATCTTTGGTAAATAGCCGATTTCAAAGAGAATAGCCGATCCTAGCACTTAGTCAATTCTTGAATGATAATGCCTCTATATTCCCGCTGACCATAACCAAAATTACAAGTACTTAATTTATTTCAGGCTTAACCGAGGCAGACACTACAAAGGTAACCGTCTTGATTATCGTATGTTAATCGAGGCGGTTGCATTGTACCACACGCCTCAGTTAATCGATTAACCGAGGAAGGCCACCTAAGATAACCGCCTTGATTAATATCTATTAACTGAGGTGGTTTCTTTGAACCAACCACCTGATCTCGGTTAATGGGCATTAACCGACATGGTTGCTGGATCGGCTGCCCTGCCATGGTTAATTGAGACAGTCAACTAGCCCAACTACCTCGGAACCCATTTTGGAAACACCTTATAATTTTTTAGTAGTGTGAAGAGGAGAAAATGTACAACGGAGGTACTAGATGTGTGCCAATTACATGTTTGAGCCTACACCTTGTCAGATCTGCATTGAATGGATGGTGAGACACTAATATTGTACAATATTTCTATTATGTGCCATATTAAATCATGTAAGCTTGATTTGGTTCCACTTATAATAGTTGCATGTTTTGTAGACCTCTCCACCGCTTTTGTGATTTTGAGTAGTGGATTGACACTAAGATCTCAGAGAAACACAAGTGCTATCTCAAGAAATTGAAGGAGTGGGAGGTGGAGCTCAAGGAGTTGGTGGAGAAGAGATGCCAAGAGGAGGCAGCAAAAAAGAAGCATGAAGATGAGGCTCAAATGAGGCATGTTGCTCAGCTTAGGGAGGAGAAGGAGAAGAAGCTTGAGCATGTTCTCTGTGCTAAGGCGGCAATGAAGGAGAATCTCGATTCTTTGAGGAAGGAAAAGTGGACTCGTTGCACTCATTAGTCTACTAGGTTTGCTACTTCTTTGGTTCACTCATCAACAATGTTGTTTAGTATTGCACTTTCCATTGTGCTTTTCATTGCACTCAGTGCTATACTTTTTCATTGTGTTCTCATGTATTGCATCTTTTCATGAATAGTTTTTTCTTGTTTGCTTTATGCGGTGGTCATAATATTCATTTAGTGTTGTGGAGGTAATCAAACGAGTTCACATATTAGAACTAAAAGCTAAACAACAAGAGGTACATAATTGAAAATGCACAAGATATGAAATGGCATGTGAGGACACGTACCAAAAAAGGGTAAAGAGGTCGTTGACTAAACCTAGCATGCCTTAAGTAATTAAACCAAAAAATAAACATATGTTATTTCTAGTAACGCTCCCACATAGCAAATTGCATTGTCCCTTCTCCACAGTATTCTCCCATTGTAGGCGATGGTGGTGGTGGCGGAGGCCCCTTCTTCTTGTGATACTAGTAATTGCAACATGGATTAGTGCAGAGTGCCTCCTGTGAACCGGCACCATTGTTGTTTTCATCGTCTCTTGATCCTTCTTACCACTGCTAACTTCCCTTTCTAGATCGAAGATACAATCCTGCTTGTAGTAGATGTACTGCTTATGGCGATAAATAGGATGAGGATAGACCCACCTAGTGAATCTGTAGTTTTCTTTAGTCTTAGAAGACTAAAATGAGTATCTTC
>JAJDON010000090.1:0-38706 GCA_022036555.1 Microstegium vimineum
ATGCTAGTACCCAAAATTTTAAAACCCTTTTAAAATTTTTCCCCCTTGGTTTAAAGGGGGTTTTTTTCCCAACGGTTAACCCCTTCAAACAAAACCCCCCCACAAAAATTTAAAAAAAACCCAAACCCCTAACCCAAGTAGAAAGGGGGACCGAAAAGGCAGGGGTGGTCAAGGCCCCCCAAGGGGGGCCCCCCCAAAGGGGGGGGACCAGGAAATTTTTTCCTGCCCAAAAAATCAAAAAAGGGGGGGGGGCCCCGAAAAAAATTTTTTTGGGGGGGGGGCCCCCCCCACCCCTGCCCGGGGTTTTGGGGAAAACTTGGGAAAAAAAGGGAGGCCCCACCTGCCAAGGGGGGTGGAAACCGGTAGGTCCCCCAAAAGGGCCCCCCCTCCCCCTGCCCCATCCTCCCCCCCAAACTTGCCCCCCCCATCTAATTTTTTAAATTTGGGTTTTAAAAAAAATTTAGGGGGGGCCAAAAAAAACCCCCCCCCCCAAAATATAAAAAAATTTTTTTATCCTAGGGAAAACCCCCTCCTTACTTTTCGGACCCGATTAGCGGGGGGAAAGGGGGGGTCTCTAAAAAAACCCCGGATAAATCCTAATTTTCCTTTCCTGGGGGAAAATGGGTTTTATTAACGTTTTTCCCTTTCAAATTCAAGATTTAATCAAGTCGGTTTGGTTTTTCATTTTCTGTTTTCATTTTTTAAAAGAGGGCCTTTTTTGGAAAAATTGTAAAAAGGGGAAGGGTGAGAAAACCTTTTTTTAAACCTTTCCCCGGTTATGGAGGAGTGAAATGAATTTTTTTTTTATCCCCAGGGAAAAACAAAAAGGGGGCCCCCATAAAAATGATGCCGTGGTCCAGTGGGGTTTTCCAACACACCCCCGCCCCCCTTTTAAAACTGAAAAAGAGAAAACCAGTCAGTTAAAATCCGCAAGAACCCCAAACCCGTTTTTTTTCCCCCCGGGGAAAAACCCGTTTCCAAACCTTTCTTTGTAAAAAGGGGAAAACCCCGGGAAAGGCAAGCGGTTTGCCGGGAAACCGTAAAAATAAAACACGCCCTTTGGGAAAAACGGGGTTTGAATAAGCCAAAAAAAAATTTTGTTCATCGGGGGGGAAATTAACAACCCCACAAACCCTTCCCCGAAATACCAAAAACCCCCCCCAAAGGGAAAAACCCAAAGGGGCCCCAAAACCACCCCCCCCAGCCCCCCAAAAAAATTTCCCCAACCCAAAAAAGAAAAAAAAATTTTTCCTTTCCGAAAACCCAAAAAGGGAAGGCGCCCCTAAAAGGTGCCAAAAAAAAAGAAAAAAAAAAAAAGAATAAAGGGGAAATTTTGGGGGCCAAAAGTGCCCCCGAAAAAAAAAGGGGAAAAAAGGGAAAGGGAAAAGGGTTTAAATGTTGGGCAGTACCCCTTCAAAAAAAGAATACGGTTACCTCCGGCTTGGGGGGATAATAGGGGGGGAAAAGGGAAAAAAAAAAATTTTCCCTTCCCAACAAAAATAAAAAAACCCCCTTTTTTCCCCAAAACCAAAATTTTTACTTTTTGTTTTTTTGGGGGTTTTTAAAAAACCCCAAAAATTTTTTTTTTAAATTATCTTTTTTATCAATTACCTTAAATATTAAGGGGAAATTTAAAAAAATCCTTTTACCAAAAAAAAAAATTTTGGGGGTAAAACCGAAAAGTTGGGGGCCCCAAAATCCCACAAAAAAGGGAAAGTCAAAAGGGAAACCGAGATTTTGAAACCAAAAACCGGGAAAGGCAAAAGCAATACGGGGCCCGGGGACCCTTTTTTCAACCCCCAAAGCAGGGGAGGTTAAACCCGGGGAGTAAAATTTTTTTTTTTCCTTATTATTAATGGGAGAGAGCTTAAAAGCTTTAACTAAAAAATAAAATTTTTCCAAATACCATATGAGTTTTGGGCTAGGGGACAAAAAGGAATTGGGGGTTTTGGGGGTTTAATAAAAATTAACCGTCCCAAAAAGAAAAAAAAAAAAAATTTTAAAAAAAGGGTTTAAAAAAAAAACCCGGTTGGGGAAATTGGGTTTTGGGGGAAAAAAAAAGGAAAATTTGGGGGGAAAACATTCAGTTAAAAGGGTTTTTCATTCAACAAAAAGATAATCTAAAGGGAAGGTTAAAAAAACCAAAAATTTGGGGAGGGCGGGGGGCCCAGGCCCCCCCAAATTGGGGCCCGCCCTTTTTTAAAACTTTTGGGCCCCTTTCCCCCCCCTTGGGGTCACAAGTCCATAATTTTGACCAAACCCCATTCTTTTGGGGGTATGGAAACCCCCTACCCTGGGGGGGGCTCTGCCTTTATTTTTCCACCCTTTAAAAAAACCCCCCCTATAAGCTGAGCCACCAAAATAACTAATCCTATTTAAAATAAAAAAAATAAAGGGGCCTCTCTTTTTTTTCCCGTTGTAAAGGGGGATATTTGGATTCTTACTACCCCTCAGGGTTTTTTTTCTTAAATTTTTAATTACTTTGTTAAAATTTTTTTTTTTACCTATTGGAGTTTTTGAAATTTTTTAGTTTTAGTTTATTTTGGCAAGGGGATTAAAATAAATGCATGTTTTAATAAAGGAACCCGAATTTGGGTTTTTTTGGATTTCCCCAAAATTTTAGGCGTTTGAAAAACACCCGGGAGGGAGTTTTTCCGGAAAGGACTCCCCCCCTTTGGTTCCCCCTTTTTTGGGGGAAAAGGGGCCCGGGGATTCAGCCACCCTTTTAGAAACCCTCGGGGGTTTTTTTCCCCTTTGAAAGGTTTCCTTTTAAGTTTTGACGAAGTTAAAAAAAAATTAGGTTTTTTGAGATTTTTCCCCAAAAAAATCTAAAAATTTTTTGGGGGGTTCAAGGGTTTTTGGATTATTTTATTTTTTCAAAATTCTTATTCTTATTAATTTTTTAAACAAAGGGAAAAAAATTGGAGGGGAAACCCCTTTTTCCCTTAAAATTTTCCTTTAATTCCTTAACCCCCCCCCTTAAAATTTTTAAGGGCCCAAAACCCCGGAAAAACCCCCTTTTTTATTTTTGGTTGGGAAATTTTTTTTTATTTTTAAAATTCTATTTAAACCCCTTTTTGCCAGTTTTTTTTTTAATTTGAGAGTGTTATTTTTTGGGCCCTTTAAAAATTTTAAAGATTTTTTTTTAAGGTTTTAAAGCTCACGGGCCCTTAAAATTTCAAGGGTTTCCTTTTTTTTGGGAAGACTAAACAGGGTTTTTTAAAACCCAAAAAAGGGGGGTTTTGGGGGCCCAATTTTGGTTTTAAACCCCCCTTTCTGAAATTTCAAGGTTTTCCCTTTTAAAAGAAGGCAATTTTTGGTTGCCAAAGTTTTTTTTTTAAAGGGGGCCCCAAAAAATAAAACAAAAGGGCCCCGTTCTTCTTCAACAGATGGCCCCAAAAAAAAGATGGAAAAAATCGGGGGGTTTTTTTTCCAACCATCCAAAAAAAAAGTTTTTAAAAAACTAGATCAAAATTTTAAACCCATAAAAAAGGGAAAAAAATCCTTCAGACCACCCCCATTTCGCTTTCCAATTTCCCCAAAAAAGGGAAAAAAACCCCCCCTTTTATCTAAAAAATTAAAATTTTTAGACAAAAAATTTTAACCAAATTTTCCCTTTTAAAACCCCGGTCATCCCAGCGCCCTTTCCCAAATCCCCCCAAAAATTTTAAAAAGGGTACAATAAAAAAAAAGGTTGAAAAAACCCTTAGGGCCCTTTTTTTTTTTATTAAACGCTTTTTTAAAATATTTGTTTTTTAATAACCTTTTTGGGGGCTAAAATACTAAACCTTCAAAAAAATTTTGGGAATTTTTAATTTACCCCAAAAATTTAGAATTTTGGGAATGCCCCTTTAAAAATTTACCCCTAAAACCTTTTTTTTTTTTGGTTTTTTTTTTTTACAAAACAAATTTGGGGAAACCTTTAAAAACCCAATGGGGGGGAAAACTAAAATTTTTTTTGGAAAAAAATTTTCAAACCGGGGGGGGGGAAGGGGGGTGTGTTGTAAAATTTTTTTTTGGACTTTTGGGGGGGGGTGTTTTTTTGGGGGGAAAAGTGGTTTTTTTTTTTTAAAAGGGGGTTTGGGTGGTTGTTTTTTTTTTTTTTTTGGTTTGGGGTTTTTTGGTTTTTTTTTTGGCTTTGTTTGTGAAGTTTTTGGGTTGTTGCTAGTTTTTTTTTGCTGTGTTTTTTTTTTTTATTGGTTTTTGGGGGGTTTTAATGATTTTTTTTTTGGGAAAACCCGTTTTTTTTTAAAATTTGTGGGTTTTTGGTGTAAAAAAAAAAAATTTGTTTTTGGGTTTTTATTTTTTGGGGTTTTGGGGGAATAATATTGAAGATTGGGTCGCAAAAAGGGTTTAAAAAAAAGTTTCCTGTTTAAAAAATGTGGGTTTTAAAAGTTTTTGGGGGGGTTTGGGTTTTTTTTTGTTCTTTGTTTTTTTTTATGTGAATTCCCCCAGGGGGGGTTTATTTTAAAAATATGTTGTGGTTTGGTGGGGGTGTTTGGGTTTTGGATGGGGAAAAAATTTGCAAATGTTGGGGGAAAAAAACTTTAGGAAAAATTTTTTGAAATAAAAAAGGGCCCGGGTTTTTGTTTTTGGTTTTTTTTTTTTTTTGGGGGTTTGTTTATTTTTGTTTTATTGTTTTTAAAAAGGGGGTTGGTTTTAGGGGGTTTTCTTCCAAAATTTTTGTTTGTGGGTGCCCTTTTGGATATTGAAAATTTTTTTTAAAAAAGGGGGTTTTTTTTTTTTTGGGAAATTTGTTGGTAAAACGTTTTGGGTTGGATATTGTTTTTTATTTTTGGTTTCCCCGGGAAAAAAAAAAAGTTTTTTAAAGGAGTTGTTTTTTGGGGGCCCTATTTTTTATTGTTGATGGTTCCCGGGGGGGTTTTTTTGGGAAAAGGGGGTTTTTGAAAGTTCCCCTTTGGGTTTTTGGGGTTTTTCCCAAATCCCTTTTGGGGGGTTTTTATTGGCCACTGTTGAAGAAAAAAGTTTTTTTTTGGGGGTGAAAGGGGTTAAGGTTTTTAATTTTGTTAGTGAATTTTGTTTTTTGGGGGATTTTGTTCCATTCCCCCAAAAAGGTTTGGGTTTTTTTTGGGGTTTTTTTTAAAGGGGTAAGTATGGTGGTTTTTTTCAAAGGGTGTTTGGTTTTATTTTTGGGGGTTGGGGGGGGTTTTTTTGTGTGGGGTTGTTTTAAAATTTTGGGTTTTTAAAGGTGGGTTTTTTAAATTTTATTTTTAAAGGGGAAAGGGAAAAAAAAATGTTTTTTTCAGTTTGGTTTGTGGGGGGGCATGGGGGAAATTTTTGGGTGTTGGGGATAGGTTTTAAAAAATTGGTGTTTTTAATGGTTGGGTTGTCCCAATGTTTTAAGGGGTTTTTTTAAAAGGGGGCAAAAAAGGGGTATGGTTTTGGGGGGGAAAAAAAAGGGGGGGTTTTTGGTGGAATGGGGGGTTTTTTGTTTTGGGTGTTGGGATGGTTGAAGGGTTCCCCTGGGGTGGTATTTTTTTAATTTTGCTTTGGGTGGGGGGGGGGGGTTTTGGGTTAAATTTATTTTGGGGTAATTTTAAAATGGGTGTTTTTAAATGGTTTTTAAAAATTTTTTAGTTTTTTTTTTTTTAAAAAAAAAATTTTAATTTTTTTTTTTTTTAAAATTTTTGTTTAATTTTTTTTTGGGGCCCCTTTTTGTTTGGGTTGAAAATTGGGGGGGGGGTCGGAAAGGAGAAAAGGGGGGGTTTTTTGGGGGGGGAAAGGGGTTTTTTTTTTTTTTGTTTTTTTTTTAAAATTTGGGGGTTATAATTTTTTTGGTTTGCTTAGAGTTTGGGGGTTTTATATATTTAAAATGGTAAATTTTCAATTTTTTCCTAGTTTTTTTGGGGGTTGTTTTTTTTTTCCCGGGGTTTTTAAAAGTGTGGGGTGGTTGGGGGGTTTAAAAGGGTTTTGTTGGTATGTTTTGTATTGTTTTTCCCCCCTTTTTTTTTGAAGGGATGCCCCTTTTTAGGGGTTTAAAAGGGTTTTTTTGGGGGAAAAGGGGGTTTTGGTGGGGGGTTTTTTTTTGGGGGGGGTTTTTGGGGGTTTTGGTGGGGGGGGGGAAATAACCATGGGGGGGTTTTTACTTTGGGGGTTTTCCCCCCCGTTTTTTGCCCGGGGGGGTTTTTTTTTGGGGGGAAAAGTGGGTCAAAAAAAATTATGCTGGGTGAAAATTTTTTTAGCCCTTTTTGTTTTTCTTGGGGTCCAAAAAAGAAAATGGGGTGGGAATTTGTGGTTGCGGGTGAAGTTCTGGGGGTTAGGTTTGGTTTTTTTTTGGTTTTTTTTATTGTGTTTTTTGTTATTTTTTTGTTTTGTAAAAATTTTTAAAAAAAGTTTTTTTTGTGGTTTTTTTTTGTTGTTTAAAAAGTGGGGTGAAAAATTTTTTTGGGGTTTTGGGTTTATTTTGGGGGCCCCCTATTTTAAAAATTTTTTGTCCAAAAAGGTTTTCATAATTTGTTTTCAAAAATTTTGGGGGCCCCCCGTTTGGGGGTTTTGTTGGTGAAATTTTGGGGGTACTTTTTTTGGGGTTTTTTTTTTTTTTTTTGGGGTTTTGGTATTTTTTTTTTTGGGGGGGGGGTTTTTTTTTTTTTTTTTTTAAAGTTTTTTGGGGGGGGCAAAAAGGGGGGGGGAGGGGGTTTTTTGGGGTTTTTCAAAAGTTAAAGGGGTTTAACCTCTTTTTTCCCCTGGTTTTGTTTTGGGGTTTTTGGGTTGTCCGTTTTATTATTGTATATTTTTTGTTCCCCCCCTTTGTATTTTTTGAAAGTTTGTTTTTTTTCAAATGGGGTTAAAAAGGTTTTGGTTTTAATTTTTGGGGGGTTTTTTGGGGTGTAATGGGGGGTGTTTCTTTTTTTTTGGGTTTGTAATTTTTGGGGTGGGGGTGTGGGTTATTTTTTTTTCTAAGGTGAGGGGGGGGTTTTTGGGTTTTTTAATTTTTAAAATTGGGGTGGGTTGGGGTGTGGTTGGGTGGGGGGGCCAAATAAAAGGGGGAGGGGAAAAAACCCTGGGGTTGGGTTTGGGGGTGCTGGCTGAAAAGGTACCCGGGGTTTTGAAATTCTTGGTAAATTTTTGTTTTGGGGGTTTTTTTTTTGGGTTTTTTTTTAATTGTTTCGTTTTTTTTGTTATTTTTTTTGGAGGAATGTTCTTTTTTTTGTGTTTTGTCCCTGGGGTTTAAAAGGTTTTTTTTGGGGGAAATTTTTGTTTTTTATGTTTGTTTTTTGTTGGTGTTGGTTTTTGGGTGGGCCCCTGTTTATGTTTTTTTTGCGTTTGGGCCCAAAATTGAAAAGGGCCCTGGTTTGTTGTAATGGGTTAAAAACCCTACTTATTTAAAAAAAAGGAAAAGCTAAATTGCGGTGAAAACATTTTTGGTTTTGGGTTTGATTTTTGGTCTTTAGGATTTTCAAAAAAGGGTTTAAAAAAAAAAGTTTGTTTTTTGTTTTTTGGGTTTTTGAAAAATTATTTTAATTTTTTTAAAAATGTGTTTTCTGTGTTTTTTTTCGTTTTGTTTGGGTGTAAAAGGGAAAAAAATTTTTTAAAATTTGGGTTTTTTGGGGGTTTTTTTTTTTAAAAACGTTTTTTGGGAAAGGATTTTTGTTTTTTTGTGTGTTTTGGGGGGGTTTGAATGGGGGGTTTTTTGGGTTTGGGGTTTTTGGGGGGTCGGTTGGGGGTAGGGGGTGGGGGGGGGGGGAAAAAATTTTTGGTGGTGGTGTTGTGGTGGGGGGGGTTTTGGGGGGGGGTTCCGGTGTTTTAAAAAATGAGTAGGGGGGGTAAGAATTTTGGACCCGGGGGGGGAGAAGGTGGGGGGTTGGGGGGGGGTCGGGTGGGGGGGTGTAAAAATTTTGGTGGGGGGGGGTGGGGGGGGGGGGGGGGTGGTTGGGGGGAGGGGGGGGGGGTCAATTAAATGGGGGGGTGGGGTGGGGGAAAAGTTTTTTGGGGGAATTGGGGGGGGGGGAGGGAAAAAGGTAGTGGGTTGGGGTTTGGGGGTTTTTTTTGGGGGGGTGGTTTTTTGGGGGTGGTTCCCCGGGGGGGAAAATTTTAAAGGGCCCTAGGGTCAGTGGAAAAAAAATTTTTTTGATTTTAAAAAGGGGGAGGTGTGGTGAAGGGGCGGGTGGTTTAGAAGGGGGGGGGGGGGGGGTTTTTTTGGGGTGGGTAAAGGGAAAAAAAAAAGGGGGGGGGGGGGGTTTTTTTTTGGTGGGTTGGGGGGGGGAGTTGGGGGGAAGGGGTGGGATGGGGGGGGGGGGGGGGAGGGTTGGGGTTTTTTTGGGGGGTTTTTTTTTGGGGGGGGGGGGGGGAGGTTGGGTTTTTTGGGGGGGGCCCCTGGTAAGGGGGGGGGAAAGGGGGGTTGGGGTGTGGGGTTTTTTTGGGGCGGGGGGGGAGGGGGAAAGTGGGGGGGGGGGGGGGGTTGGGCCCAAAAGGGGGAAAGGGGTAAGTTTTTTTTTTTTTTTTTTATTTTTTTTTGTTTGAATTTTTTGTTTTTTTTAATTTGTTTTTTTTTTGTTTTTTTTTTTGGCGGGGGTGTTTTTTTTGGTTTTTTTTTTTAAAAAAAATTTTTTTTAAAAAAATTTTAATGTTTTTTAATAAATATTTTTTTTTTAAAATTTTTTTTTGGGGTTTTCCCGGGTTGGGGGGTGAAGAGGTTTTTTTTGCAACGTTTTCGGGGGGGGTTTTTTTTGGGGGGGGGGAAAGGGGGGGGTTTTCCCGGGGGGGTTTTGGGGGCCCCCTTTGTTTTTTTGTGGTTTGTGGTTTTTTTTTTTTTTTTTGGTTGAGTGGTTTTTAAAAATTTTGTTTTTTGAAAAATTTTGTGAATGTTTTTTGCCCTTTGAATTTTGGATTTTTTTGGTTGAGTTTTTTTGGTTATTTTTTGAAAGTGTTAAAAGGGGGGTTTTTTTTTGGTTTTTTTTGTTTTTTGTATTGGGGTTTTTTTTTTTTTTGGGTTTTTTTTTGGGGTTTGTTTTAAAATTTTTGGGGGGGGGTTTTTTTTTTTTGGTTTTGTTGAAGGGGGGGGGGTTTTTGTTTTTTTTTTTAATTTTGTTTTTGTTTAAAAAAAAAGGGGTTTTTTGGAGGTGTTTGATTGGGGGGGTTTAAAAAAAATATTTTTTGGGTTTTAAAAGGGGAAAAAGTCGGGAATGTGTAGTTTGGGGTTGGGTTTTAAAAAATATTGTGTGGTTCCTCTTGTAAAGGGGTTTTAAATTTTAAAAAAATTTTTGCCCCTTTTTTTTTGTTTTGGTTTTTTTTCGGTGGGTTTTTGGGGGTTTACTGGGTGTTGTTTTTTTTTGGTTTCTTTGGGATTTTTTGGGAAAAAAAAAAGTGAAAAAGGGAAAAATTGGTTTGGTTGGGGTTTTTTTGTTTATTTTTTTTGTTGTCTGTTAGGTGTTCTTAACCCCCAAAGGTAAAAAGGTTTTTCTTTTTTTTTTTATGTTTTTAAATTTTTTCGGGTGGTTTTAGTTGGGGGGTTTTTTTGGGTTTGTTTTTTTAAGTGTTTTGGGGGTTTTTGTTTAGTAGTTATTTTTTTTTTAAATGCTTCCCCGTTTTTTTTTTTTTTTTTTTTGGGGGAAATAAAAATCGGGGGTGAAAGGGGGGGGAAAAATTGGGCAAAAAAAAAAACCCCCCCCAAAAGGGGGGGGGGTGGGGGGGTTTTGGGCCCGGAGGGGTTTTGGTTTTTGGTGGGTTAGCTTTTGGGTTTTTTAAAATTTAAAGGTTTTGTGGGTGGTTTTGGGGGTTTTAAAAAGGGGCCCCTTGGGGAAAAGGTTTTTTTTTAAAATGTTTTTGGGGATTGGGGTTTAGGTTTTTTTTGGGGGGTTGTGGTTTTTAGTTTTTGTTGAGTTTTTTTGTTGGGGGGGGGGTTGGGGGGCCCGGTGTGTGTTTTTTTTACCGGGGTAAGTGAAAGGGTTTTTTTTTTGGTTTTGATTTTTTTTTTTTTTTTTTTTTTTGGTTTTGATTTTTTTTTTTGGGGAAATTTTTTTTTCCCTTTTTTTGGGGGGGTTTTTGGGTGATTTCAAATTTTTTGTAGAATTGTTGTTGGTTTGTTTGTTTTTTGGTTCCCCCCCGGGTTGGGTGTGGGTTTTTGGGGTTTTTTCCCCCCCGGGTTTTTGGGGTTTATGAATTTTAGGGTTTTTGGGTGGGGTGGGGGGGTTTTTATTTTCTTAAATTTTTTTTTTGGGGTTAGGTATTTTTTGGGTTAGGAGTCATTTTTGGGGCTGGTTTTTGGGGTTTGGGGGTGTCAGGTTGTGGTTGGGTTATTGTGTTTTTTTTTTGCGTTAAAATTCAACGGGTTTTTTTTTGGGGGGGTATTTGATTGAAAAAGAGGGGGGTGGGGGGGGGGGTTTGAAAACCCAAAAGGGGGAAATTGGGGTTTTTCCCCCTGGGGTTTTTTTTGGGGGGGAAAAATTTTTTTCCCTTGTTGAAAGGTTTTGTTTTTTTGTTTAAAAAGGGGTTTTTTGGGGGGAAAAAATTTTTTGCAAAAATTTTTTTTTGGCTGGTTTGTGGGTTGTGGGGGTTTTTTGGGGTGAAGTGTTTTGGGGTTTCTTTTTTTTTTAAATTTGTTGCAGGTTTGTTTGGGGGCCTTTTTTTTAAATTGGGGTTTAGTTTTTTTGGGGTTGGTGTTGTTTTGGGGTTTTGGGGCCCTTGTTATTGTTAAAATGAAGTGGTGTGTAAAACCTTGGTGGGGTTTGTTGATTTTTTTGGGGGAAATGGAAATTTTTTTTTTTTTTCCCCTTTTTGGGTTTTTGGGGGGGGGGGCCCCTAGGGGGGGTTTTTTCCCCCTTTTTTGGGTTTTCTGGTTTAATGTTTGTGGGTTAAAAATTAAAAACAAATTGGGTTTCCCTTTTTTCGAAACCCCCCAAAAAAAAACCAAAAACCGGGGAAGTCCAAAAAAACCCCCAAAATTCAGCACAAAAATTTTTTCCTTTTAACTTTTTTTTTAAAAAACCCAAAACCCCCCAATTTACCCTTTTGTTTGTCCACAAAATCCAAGTTTAAATTCTAATCTTTTTAAACCCCTTTTTTAAATGCTTAAAAAATTTTTGGTTAATTAAACTTTCAATTTTAAACCCCCCTTTTTTCCCCCTTAAGCGGGGTTTATAGTTTTGGGTCTACAATAAAATAATAAATCAAAAAACGTTTTTTTTTATTTTTTTTTATTCCAAATTTTAAAAATTTTAAAAAAGGGCCTTTTTTTTACCCTTTAAAAACCCCAAAAAGTTTTTTGGGCCTCCCCAACCATCGTTTTATTTTTCCCCCCCCTTTTTTTGAATTTTTTTAACCAAATTTAAATTTTCTCCCAAACCAAAAACTAATGGCTTTTAAATTTTTAGGGGGGAAAACAAATACATCTTGCAAACCATATTTTTTAAAGCAAAAAGGACCCAAAAAAAAAAAATCAAAAAATTTTTGGGGTAAGGGTTAAGGGAGAATAGGGGATGTATGGGGTGAAATAATTAAATATAAGGGGGTTATGGTGGAAAAAAAATTTATTTGCCCTTAAATTTTTTCCCCTTTTAATTTTAAAAATTTTTTTAAGAACTTTTTTTTTTCCTTTTTTTAAAATTTTTTTAGAGACGGGCCTTTTTCCAATTTTTTTTATGAAACGGTCCTTTTTCCCTTTTTTTTTTTTTTTATTTTTTAAAACCCCAATTTTTTTTAATTTTTAAAAAAAAAAATTTTAAGTTACTTTGGGGTTTTTTTTAAAAAAAAATTTTGGGGGGGAAAAAGGGGAAATTTTTTTTTTTCCCCCCGGGGGTGGGTTTTTCTTTTATCCAATGGATATATGGGAGGTACCCCCAGGATAAAAAAGGATATTGGTGGAGTGTAATGATCTTGTTTTAAAAGCAAAAAGTTTTGGGAAACAAAGTTTGACAAAACTCAAGCAATACACATAGTAAATATGTATGAATGTTTTCCTAATCTACCAGGCATTTATATGGTGTGGGAGGAAATTTTAAGCCTGTCAAACAGGACCATCATGTAATTTTTTAATTTCAAAAGATAAATTTCCCCAAAACCCAGCATTGCTGAACAAGATAAATAGTAGCTCAGACTTTTTTATATCATACCCAGAAAATACCAGACTTGCTCAAACATTCGCAACCCACAAGTTTTAGGTTCAGAGTAAATTTTGTCAAAACAGTTTGTCAAAAATCGGGAAATTCAAGGTTGAAACTAGGTACTGAAAGGAATTACGATAGAGCAACTATTACATTTCATAGAAACAAAACCTTTTGGTTTTTTTCATTTTATTATTAAAACCCAAACACCAATTTATACTAAATAGAAACTTATTAAGGAAAAAAAGGGCAAGAAAATCCCATGATAAAAGTGATGAAGTTGTAACTTTTATTTTCATAATTTTTTAAGTGTGAACCTTTATTGCCACTTTTTTTATTTAATTAATCTATGTAAATTTAAAAATAAAAAACCCAAGGGATAAGGGTACTTACCTGGATTGGGGGGGGTGCTCTCCCCCCAACTGGATGTTGACATATCATTTTATTTGGGCGGTAACTTTTCTTCATTTTTGAGACTTCAAAAATGTAGCTGAGTAGTTTTTACTTTTCCCAAAGTAGAGAATTACTAATCCTTCTAGTCTTTCCAAATCCACTAAATCAAATAGCAACAAAACTCTTTGAACAATTAAGCGTTAGCGGTAAACCATTTAGCCTTGTTTCTAGAGCTTTTCAGAATTCGAAATATTCAAATTATTTTTTTTTAGTTTTCAATTTTTTATGCAAATGACTAAAGCAGTAATTTTTTTTTGCCCCACATAAATAGTTGAAAATTTTCACATGGGGCTTAAAGGTTTTTTTTTTTTATGCAATGCAGTGAATAAAGATATGCTATATAAAATGATTATGCAATGGATTATACAAGGATTATATAGTCTACAAATTTATGGAAATAAATAGCTAGAGTCACTAAAGCAAAGCAGAGAAAATAAATGCGATAATTACGAGTTTTCCTCCCGGGTTTAAAGGGTTTTGGGGATTTAGGTCCCTCGAACCGGACCTCCTTCTGGTTAAATGTCTTAAAGGGCATGGTCCACCCTAGAATACTTGGATGTTTGCTCTTCTTTTGTTGGTGTTTTCGTGAAGCTCCCTTTTCCCCTTTCCCCACTTCCTTAGTCGAGGTCTGCTTTCTCTTTCCTCTGTAGCAAATATACATCCCTGTTGGTGGTATACTTTTTTTCTCAGAAAACTCTTATCTTTATTATTTAATTGATTTTAATTTGTTAATTTTCCCCGATAGTTGTCCATCCATCCTTGGTGGCTTTTGCTTCTCTTCAGGAAAGGAAAGGATCTCTCATATTTCATGGAGATGATTTCACAGTGGTGTTTTAGAAGACTTCCTCGAAAAAGGGGACTTCATCTTCACTCCCCCTATCTTTAAAAATGAAGTCTGGAAAAAGTGATCTCTGATCATGATTCTTTTGTTATTCCACTAGAAATCAGAAAGATTTTTCTCTAGCTGAAACCCACATAGCGGACAGGGGCTATTTCCATATAAAGTTGTAGGGTTTTCAAAATTATGTTGAGCTTGATCCAATATTGCAAAAATTGTAGAATTACTTTCCTTTATCTTGCAAACAATGGTGGTTCTCCTGGACCCTAGCTTAGCGAGGTATTGTAAAAGGAGTTGACTACCGAATCATAGTGCTAATATCTGGGTCTTCCTTAGTTTTGACTTTACTCTTTCCTCCTTTTATTGTTGGTTCTTTTTTCTTGTAGCAAAGTTGTTCCTCGGATGATGGCCCCTTGGATGAGTAAGGCCCCAAGGGAGCTTTATGAAAAGGGAAACTCTCCTTCTCATCCTTGATGTGAAACAGTCTTTGGGGGATTCGGTAGACAGGCATCAAGTTCTTACAATGAGCGCCCAAGATAATGAGTGCTTTGCATCTCTCTTTTTTCTTCAATCAAAGGTTTTACCCATACGAACGGTGTCCAAATCGTATGCTACATATTAAGGAATTCCTTGGGATCCTGGTCTGTCTACATTTCGCATGAGTTAACTTGCTCCAAAGGTTCAGCAGCTTCTTCAAGAACCCCTTGGGGAACATAGTGTCGACTGCATGTTGGGGAGGGTTTACACTTGCTCCAAAGGTCCCATACCACTTCTTTAAAAATGTAAGCTCCAAAGGGGATTGGAAAACAGGTCTCCCTGGATCTCCTTTTTCATTGGTAGGGTGTCACCACCCATGTCTTGATGGCATGGTGAAAGAAGTGTCCTGCTCTAGAAACAAGGAAGTCAAGTGCATGGGTCTGCTGGGGGAAAAACACCCAAAAGAACCAAAAGTTTATTCTTCTTTTCTAGCTAAACTAGTGGCAAATCAAATATTTTTTTTAGCCCTGACAGATAATGTGATCAGAAGATGAGCAGAATGAATTTCGACAACACAGGGAATAAAATTTCTTTTAACCCGGGAAAAATTTCTAATTTATTTTTTCAAAAATTGAGATTCCCTCTTCAAGGTTGGATGTGCAACATTTTTGCTATATTTTTAAAAACTGTGAGATCAAGAAATGAACTAGGATCAAATTTAAAAAAAAACATGTTTGGTTTATCAGGTTGGATCATTAAAGTTGCAGCTTCAAACTGTTTATTTTTTTGTAATACCCTAATAAAAAAAGATCTTTTTGAGTGTTTATTACTTCCCCTTTACCTTTACTTAAAGAATCATGGGGTAAAACCCTCATTGAAGCTTCCCTTGACAATCTTGTGCATTGACAGCTTGTCTCCTTTGTTCCCCCTTTTTCCCAAATGTTTTCTAATCTTGAATTTCTATTGGGCTTGTATTAAGTTTTGTTCACCCTCTTCCATGGGTTGAATGGCTTTTGATTGTTTTTGTTCTTTTTTACATGCTTCTTTTGGGTCAATGGAATCATCGATGAATTAGCTACCTCTTTGTGAAGGTTGTTGAAGTTCATTGTCCTTTTCATCTCTATGGAGCATCTCGGTATTCCCAATTTTATATTGAAAGTTTTCCACAGGGTTAGTCAAAAATATCCAATATTATCTAGTATACTATGGTTTAAAATCAACGACATGTCTAGTTTTTTTAGGGAAAACTTTTAAAAATAAAAACCACCTTAATTAAAAAACCTTTGGGAATAAAACAAAATCCTTTTATTTAAAAATAAGCACCAGCATAATTTAAAAGGTGTTGAAAATACTTCTAAACCTAAACTACATATAACAAAAGGTAGCGAAAGTATTATAGAATTTTCTCAATGACATGAAGAGCATGTTCAATTTAGTAGTTGAGCATGCCCTTTAAAGGAAAATACAAATAAATGTTAGCAACAGGCAAAAAGGTGTTTTTTACGTGGGTTATCCCCCCCAACTTGAATTTTGCAAAAAAAACAAGATTGGATGAATGAAATTCAATGTTTCAAATAATTGGGTTGGACAACCCCTTTTCTTTTCATTCCTTCATTCTTTATGCCTAAACCTGGAAAGGTTTGTGACAAAAAAACCCAAAGGAATATAATTATTAATTCTATGCTCGCTTCTCAAAGGGGAGGGAACATAAAATGAAACTTTTTGTTGGTCTGAGAGGGTTTTTTTTTAGGGCACTAAGCTTGCCTAGGGAAAACCTTTTTTAAAATGGTTTTTTGTGAAACGGTTTTCCCCCTTTATTACCTACAACGAGATCTACAAAATTTATGATAAACAATGCACGCAACCACCCTTTTAAAGTTTTTGGAAACAGAAAGGTTAGGGTGTTGGGGATGCATGTTGGTATGATAGAGAGACCAATGGGGTTTGGGGTATGCTCATATGAGCATGAGTTTTAAAAAGATAGTTAGGAATAATTTTAGCCATTGAACACTTCCCTCCAAACTCTTTGGGTTAAAATTTAGATGGATGTTCAAATTCCACTTGAATTGGAACTCTCAAATTTGGGGCGGGTTTTGGGGCCTCCCCTAACTTGGATAAATTTATATTTTCAAATGAAGTTAAAACTAAACCCGACAAGAAAGATTTCTCCCAAACCATGGCTATACAAAAAAGGGAAGCTCAACCATTTAAGAATGAGGGGTGAAAAGGTGGTATCCAAAAAGTCGCCCCCTTTGGGGTAAAATTTTAGAATGTGGAAAGGGGAAAAAAAGAAGGTGAAAGAGGGGAAAAGGAAAAAGGAAAAAGGGAAACGGATGAAATCGGTTTGAAAATAGTCCAGCTACCGTTCCCCGGCAACGGGGCCAAAAAAGCTTTTTGTATTTCTTTCGCAAACAGATAATCCGCAAGCACGGTCCCCTGTACTTTTATCTGGATTTTTCCCAAAGGGGATCGATTTCCCGGGAAAAATGAAGTGTACTAGAAAGAACTAGAACCCAAAGGGTAGATAAAAAAAGAATATTTTGATAGTAAAAAGAAAAAGGTTTAAAAAATAAAATGAAAATAATGAAACTAGGTCAAGAGAGATTTTAGAGTTTTTTAAAAGGGGTTTTATCTAAACAAGGCCCCCTTATCTACTTACTTGGAGCAACACTAACCCTTTCCCCCTCTCGACAAAGACTGGAAAAAGGGGAGTTGGGGGAGGCTGCCCAAAAGCTCTCGAAAACACCCAAACCCCAAAGTGGTGGATACAAGGGTTCAGAGCTGCACCCCTTGGCTCCCCAACTATCCGTAGGATTGGGCGCCCAAAATCAGGTAAACTCTAGTCTAGACCCACGCTACATTATCGCTTACTACTCTAAATTCAACTTTTAAAAATAGAGCACCAATCAGTGGGGATCCGTAAATAGAATAAAGTAAAACTGAAATAAAATACTTTGAAAAAAATGAAGAAAACCCGGAGATTGCTCAAAACAGATGCTACAAAGGTACAATGTTGAGGAAGATCCGCAGATCCGGCCCCCCCCTCTTCTCTTACCTCTAATTCAAAAGATTGGGAAACTAGAAAAACATCTAACAAAAAGGGACCTTCTCCTTCTCTATAATTGAAACCCACTTTTTCTCTGGATAAGAAAATTTAGAGAGAGACCTTGGGTCAGGGGCCTTGCTTATATAGCCTCCTCAAAAAAAAGTCATCGTTGGATCAAAAACCTTTGGGAAAAGGGTTTAGATTGATCCTCAAAGGAGGGGGCCATCCCCGAAAATTGACCGATTGGCCAGAAAATAGGGGGGGCCCCCGGGCTCTGGGCCGTTCCGCCCCCCCGTTCTTCTGGGGGGTTTTCCCCGGAACCTTTCTAAAATACAGAAATTTGCGGTTTTTAATTATCTCATGTAAACATTACATGTGGACCTTTCCCTTGGGATTTCCTATAACCCCCTAAAAACAGACGTTCACCAAAAAATCGTGGAAATTTTTGGCAATAAAAACCCAATTAGCCTTTTGGGTTTTTTATAGTCCTTTTTCCGTTTGTTGACGTTAAAAAATTTGGGACTTAAGGACCCCCCCCCGTGTCTGCATGTCCGGTTCGTCTTGGGGTTTCCGGCCCCAAGACACGGGCCCTGGGGGGATTTTGTCGTGTCGGCCCCCCGGCGGCCCCTGTTGGCCCAGGCCGGTGAGGCGAGAAACACTAAAAATTTTAAAGTTTCAAATTTTTGTTTTTTTACAAGTTTCATTATTTTTAAAAATGGCACAACAATTATTAGTTATCATAAATCATTTAAAAAAATCATTTTTAAAAAATAACCCTTGGAAAAAACAATATCGGGCCGCCCCCGTCCACCTATTAGATCGGGTCGGCCCGGCGTGCCAGTACCGGGGGGTGGGCCCAGGCTGGCCCCCCACCCTGGTGCGGCTCGGGGCCGGGGCCCAAAACGCCATGCCATGGGGGGTGCCCCACCTCGTGCTTCTGGACTGAACCCCCTGACCGGGGGGCCATGCCACTCCTTTTAGAAGGTGTCCCCACAGGGCAGGGGGGCCAGGGTGGCCTCTGGGCCCATACCCTAGGTTTGCCGACCGTAGTTGTGGCCTTTGGGCCCCATCTTTCGTGGGGAGCATGACCCCATGTCATTGGCACCCTTGGCAAAGTTTTGCATTTTTTCGAGATAGTTTTTGGGCCCATGTATTCTCGGCTTTTTATCTAGAGCCATTGAGAAAAGATAGAGGAAAATCCAAGGGTGAATCTTCACTCTGGGGGTCTCTTTTGGATCATGGACACAAGAAGGCCCTTTTTCACCCCTTTGTGGGGTCGGTCGACCCCCAGGGGGCCCACGACTCCCCAATTTTCCTCTTTGTCAATTCCGCATAAAAATACTCAAGGGACAGTGGAACCCGTTTTTTTGATAAAATATGCTTACTATGTTTAATACCTTGAATCTAAGGTGGGTTTACGGTATTTTTGGTGTTAAAAAGTAGTCATTTTACCTCAATATGGGAGGTGGTAGCCCCCCTAGGGGGCTTAGGCCCACCATCTTTCTGAAGGTGGCCCACCTATCAGGAGTTGGTTTACTCTTTTTAAAATGTTTGTCATGCTGGGTTTTCCTTTTGTGGGCCCCGGTCCCCTGCTCTTTAGTAGTTCGTTGATGAAAAAACAAGTTGCATCCAAGGGGTTTGGGAAAGGCTTTGGCATGATTTGCTAGCTGGCTAGCCAGAAGGGGCCAAACCAGGTCGGTCACCAGAGTTTTTGGCCCTTTGGGAGCCGGCTCCCTTTTGGAGCCCCCTGGATGTGCCCGGGGTTCCCTGGCATAGAAGTTCTGGGGTTTGGCTCCCAACACCACGGTCGATTGCAAAAGGGGCTTTTAGCACTCCCATTGTCCCTGAAATGTCATTCCCCACAAACAAAGGCATCCCAAATACAGTGGAACTTATTAGTGGGAAACGTTCATGTGTGTTTTCAAACCCCTTTAAACCCAGGCCTCTTTACAATTTTTTAGTGTGTAAAAGTAGCCATTCTTACCAAAAGCGGGAAATGCTCAATCTATATTTTGCTCTATATAGGGGGCCCTGGCCCTAAAAATATCAAATACTTTGCGACCAAGAGTATAAATTTTTGCCATCAAAAAAGGCCCTTCTACTCAACCCGGACAACATTGAGTGCCAAAAAAAATCATACTGACTCTATACTGAAAAAGAAGCCCGGGGAAAGTCAAGACTTTCGCCAATACCCTCCCAAAATTCCTCAAAACTCACCCTGATCCTCAAATAGGCTACAAAATGCCATCCAAGACTGTCCACAAAATCATACGGGTTCATTCGTTCGCGATGATATAGGTTTTTTTGGTTGGAGTTTTAATACATTCACCAATGTCACTAGTCAAGAAAGGAAAAAATAACCCTCAAACTGGACTTTTTAAAAGGGTTTGATACAGTGGAGCATAGTACCACATGCAAGTCGTTTCCCCCATGGGTTTTCTAAAAGATGGGTACCGGGGTTTACCTTTCAAATTTCCAATTTTAGCCCCTATTTTTACTCATGGTAAAACCCGGAAATTTTTCAAATTCAAACGAGGGGGGGGGTTTTTTTCAGGGTGACCCTTATCCTCCATTCTTTTTTCCTTGCATCGAACTCCAACCCTAACCCCCCATCACCACTTTTGCCAAAACACCATCAAGTTGACAAAGGAGTTATTGGTACATCGTAGAGCAACAAAGCAATGTCTATGGGGGGCAATGATCAAAGAAGAAGGGAGGGGAATTTAATTGCAGGCCAACAGAACCCAGGAAAAAGGGTGGGTTTGGGTGTTATCATCAAAAATACAAAATGATGCCCCCTTGAGAAACACCAGTCAAGTTCTTTTTTAAAAAAGGGGTTTTTCCCGGGGGGCCCCTTGATCTGTAGAAAATACTATCAACAAGGTGTTCGTGCTACTGAGGATGGGGTTTCCTTTTAGGGAAGCAGTGTTCGCCTTAATGTTCTTTTTTGGGGGGCCAACACTTCTCTTGGGGGGAAAGGCTCTACAATAGCTTTTGGGGGAAACAGGACTTGCAAGTTACTCCAAGATACCCGAGGGTGGCCTCTTTTGCCCTCGGAAGACATCTTTGTCCAAGAAAAAATGCAAGCGCTATTGATCTTAGTGTTCTCTTTCCCCCCCTATTACAAAAAAGTCTTTTGGGGGTTTCCCAAAAGCTACGGGCACCTACAGGATCCCCCTATGATGAGAACTCTATAGCAAAGGAAGCCCATATGGGGCGCCCCTTACTCACAAAGGTTTTAACCACCTATCTTTCATAACCTAAGCCATCCAATCCAAGGCTTGGGGGAAACCCGGCACCCCCCGCTCAAGTTTTTTCACTTAGTTGTTTAGTCAACCATTGAAACAAAAAAAATGTTGCAAGACACCCCCAAACCCCGAACGTCTCTGTGTCATGTCACCAATGGGGAAAATAAAACCGGAACAATTGTTCTTTGATGTCCTTTTTTCAGACATTGTTGGGGTAGGATTAAAACAATTTGGACTGTTCGTTGCCTATTCCGATCGGCTGAGCATGGGAATGTTGTTCATAATTTTCCCTTCTTCATGGAAAAACCCCTTGTCGTGATGTGGAATATGAAAAACTACGGAATGCAAAGTGTTCCAAAGAAGCAGTGACCCCGCATTTGGTTTTGAAATTTTAAAAAACCCAAAGCCTCCCATCGTTCTTTTAAAGATGATCTTAAAAATTTATTTTTTTTTTGGCTTTGCTTTCAGTAAATTTTGTAAGTCGCGTTTGTTTTCCCCGAAGGTAACTTTTTGCCCCCTTAAAAATTTAATTTTGGCGTATGATCTATCTTTTTTAAAATTTCATGATTATAAATCAATATTTTGGATAAACCCCAAATTTTTCCCAAATTTAATAAGTTTTTGTTTTTTTTTCTGCCATAGCTTTATAAGAAAAAAAATTGGTTAATGTAGTTAAAAAAGATTCATCTTTTTCAATTAGAACAAATTTAATAATTTTTGGCTTTCTAAAATTTTTAAAATTTTAATTTTTTGGTAGTCGGATCTTAGGTAAAACTTTTTAATTTAGTAAAGAAAATCTTTTTTTGTTTAATTTCTTCAAGAGTAGTTTTTCTTTTTCATAAGGGTTCTATGTTTACTTTAAAAACAGAAATTTTTCAATACCCTATTTAAAACATATGTAGGCCTTGTAATTTTGGTAAACTTATTGTGCACTTTTTATATTTTATAATTCTACTTAATTATCTAAATAAATTAATAAAATGTATTAAAAAAAATTTTTTTGTTTAGACACTATTTTTTTGGTGTTCATTATCTGTGTGACGTGTTGGAAAGTTGTTCTTGTCCGTTTTGTTTTGCAACATAAGAAAATTTTTTTATTGCAATTATTTTTTTTCCGTTGTTTTTTGGGGGAATTAAATTTCCCCAGTTAATGATGTTTTTGAAATCGTTTATGTGCAAAATTGTGAGCACCATGTTCTAGTGATGCAAAATTTGGTGGCATTTGGCAAATTTATTATGAATTATGCATGTTTTTAAATTGGAGATCAGGATGGCTCTCTTCTTTTTTTTATAAAAAGATTAGTAACCTTTAATTTTGACTTAATTAAATTGAGAATCATGCTATGATAGTATTAAAAAAAATAAGATAATTTTAAAGTTTTCATAATATTTTTGCAAACCTTTTTATTTATAAAACCTAGTTGTGAAAAAAATAAGTGTTTGGCTGTTGTCTAAAACTGCTGCTAGTTAGTTGATTAAATTTTTCTTGGGTTTTTAACCTAAAATTTCCTCTTTATAAGAAGGCTTGGTAAAATTCTTAACCCGGTTTAATTGTGTGTCATACTTGAGGGGACTTTTTGTTTTCCAAATATTTTTTTTCGTAAGGTTATTAATCAACTTAATGTCTAGCATTGTATAACTTGTGATACCTTGGTTCTTTAATTTGTTTTGTTGGGCTAAACTTATTAGTTAGCCTTGGGCCCCAACTTTTAAAAAACTTGAATTAAGTCA
Source organism: Microstegium vimineum (assembly GCA_022036555.1). Classification (NCBI taxonomy): domain Eukaryota; kingdom Viridiplantae; phylum Streptophyta; class Magnoliopsida; order Poales; family Poaceae; genus Microstegium; species Microstegium vimineum. Next base: position 21,853 of record JAJDON010000090.1, read on the forward strand.
TCTTGGTGTAAAGTTTTAAGTACTTTGCATATCCAAATCGTTATGCTTAAAGTATTACTTAATTAAAAAAAGAGCCTATGTTTGCAAACCTAATGTTGGTTTAATGTTGTTTGTGTTGTAACGTTTTTGTTCCATTTCATTTATTCATACATTTTCTCTTTGCATCTCAAGGTATGATGATTTTATACTGAGGAAATACCCAAAACGCAGATGGGGATGGTGGATCAGCCGAAGGTGGATCTGCCATGCAGTATCATCTAACAAAAATGACTAGTGTTCTTACCCAAGCGGCCCCCGTGCATTCAAACCTTTCCTTGTTTTTAAAAAAGTTTTATTTAATATACTTATGGTTAAGTATTTCATGGTTCTAAAAGCAAATCCTACTTGATGCATACGTTAAAACCTTTATTACTTTTTCTTGTACCTTGATGTTTTTAAAATACCAAGTTACTATAGCGCTTTGCAAGGCTTAACCGTAGAAGTTAGATGATTTCCATCATCGCGAGAATGGGTGATAACATGATTGCTTTGGGAATGATTTGATTTTGAGGAATAGCGTTTCTCGACAAAGACTATGTCTTAAAAAGGAAATGATGGGATGGGAAATAATAAACAGGGTGGGGGACAGGTATTTGGGGTCACCAATGTGAATATCTGGGGAGCGGGTTTTTTTCGCTTGGTCATTTGGAACCGTCCTTTTTTGGGGTTTTCCAGGGTCTAACTTGGGGTATGGTACGTTTCTTCTGGAAGCTGGGCTCGGCTACAGTCGAAACGGTTAAAACCGCATGGGGTGGAGGAGGCGAGAATGTGTGTACCCCCTGGCTTGTAGATGGGGGGAGGTGATTGTGTTCTCGGGGGGCGGAACCCGGTCTTGGTGGAGGTCCCGGGGAAAGGTTGTCATATGCTGCTTTAGTGTTGCAATGTCGTGGATAAGGAAGCTCCAAAAGGGTTTTAACAATTGAATCGCGTGTTCCTCGATTGGGAAAAATGACTTTGACTACCATATGTAGTTAAAAAACTTAAAACCGGATACGATGATTTTCCCTTTTTAGGCTTTGTTGCCTCGTTATCGTCAAAAATTTCGATAGTACTTGAGAAATATTTAGAGAAATGAATCAATTTCAATTTTTTTTTAAATGCCATTTTTGAAAAAACTTGATTCTTTCAAAACCCCCCCCTTGAATCCTATGACTTGCTACCTTATATCCACCACAATTTTTTTGTCGGTTAAGTCTTTTTGAATACTCTCTACCGGGTTTTAAACCCCCTTTTTGCAGAAAAAAACATAACCCTCTTTTTAAACTTCTTGTTGTATGACCATTGTCATGTCGAAACCTCGATGAAGAAAAGTTGCTTTCGTGACCCTTGGGGAGGGGAATTGTTTTTTTTGTATTAAAAACTTTACCCTGGGGTTGATGTAGCAAGACATTTAAGTTTGTTTCAAACTTATAGTTTTAATAACCTTATGAAGACTTTCGCTTTTTTAAACTCGAATGTAATTTATTTTTAATTTACTTCTCAAGTCTATAATGAGGATCCTTCAAAAGGGGTGGATGACTCGTTGAACCCGCAACACCAGACGAAACTTTTTAAAACTTGGATCATTTTTATGGGATTTAAAATGGGGGGACACAATCCTACAAGTGGGGCCCCTTTTTTGGAGGGTTTTTCACAGAGAATGAATTTTTAAAGTGGGGGTAATTTCTTACTGCAAAAGAGGTTACAAAACCTCCTAGGCTGCCACTGAGAGGGGAACCAAGGGTGACCCTACCGGCTAGGACAAGCTCCAAAAAGTAATGAACCCAGAACCGCTGGCCCAAAAATGAACCAAAAGCTTTAGCTTTGGAAGCATGATCCCTCCTAAGGGTTTTTCTGCCCTTTTTTCTAAAACTTTGCTGGTTGGAATCAAATATTGTTGGGGGTAAGGAGTAACAATGGGGAACAAGAGAAGAGCTTTGGTTGTCATAACGGTTTTGAACCCAGGTTTACAAAGGGGTAGGCAGAGGTGGGTTGTGACCATTCCAAATAGTTTTTAAACTTAGAAAAAACTGAAGCGTTAGGGGGGCACTGTGCCCTACCAAAAAAAGTATTTGTAACAAAATTTTGGTCGTTGTCTTGGCAGGTAAAGGATGTTGATCTTGGGAAAATAAATTTAGTTCATAGTTGACTAACTATCATAAACCCCCTTGATAGTACGCCCCAAATTTCCATACTCAAAACAATAGAAAATAACTATTTTAACCACTTTAATTTTTTTTGTATTCAAGCTATTTCTTTTCAATATTGCTTCATAGGGGTTGCAATCAACTTTTTCTCTTCTCTTTAGAAAAAACCTTGAGCATGTGACTTCAAACTTTCCAAAAATGTTATTTTTTAAACCCGGGTTCAAGCATTCTACATTGTTTGCCCAACACTAGACTTCTCATAACTTATAAGTACTCGATCAAGCAAGATCTCTTTTTCACCTTTCATGGACCCGGTTTTACCTTTGCTAACCCTTCACCTCCTTTAGTACTTTTAACCTTTTCCCTTTCATCTTCACCATATACCAAATCAATCACATCAAACAATATCCATGAAAAAGTCATTTCTTTAATATTGTGACCTTCTTTAAAAATTCAGTATAAAAGTTTAGATCAATCAATCTTCAGTTGATACATACAAAAGGATCAAATTTTAATTGGGCAAGCCATTCATGATTCCTTAAATCCTTTATTTTTGGGTTTCACTTTTTGGGACCAAAATGATACACTTTTTTAAAACCCTAGAGGGCCCAACAACCCAGGATCAGGATAAAACATCACATCTTTCAAAATTTTCAATAACAAGTTCCCCTGTCCATAAGATGTGAATGCAGTAATGAGAAAAGGGGCAAGGGGAAACCAGTGGGACCAACATAGGGGGTGGCCGACCTCCTATGGGCCCCCCATTCCTCCTCTGCCATGATCATGAAAGCACTCCAGATGGTCTCAACCCCCAGATCACACTTGCTTCCTCCCAACGGCTCTCATGCAATCCCTGGATCCATGGGGCCCCCATCAAAAGATCAAAATGACAGACAACTGAAGAACAACCCAGCCAGATGACAAGTGGACCACATCTAAAGGCCCAGGTGGGAGAGACCCCAAGGGGGGTCAGCCGACCCCAAAGGGCCCCCCAGCCCCCCACTTTTGGGCCCTGACAGTGGGGTGCTTCTAGAAGACTAATGCATGGACCCAGACCATGGGGGTCGGGGCCCACCCCCCCCAAAGTCGGTGCAGGTTTCCCGGTAACCCCCAACTTTTTTGCCCCATGTTGAGATTACAAAACCTCCCTCTAAGATTGGGGTTTGGGCGTGGACCAAGGGGGGAGATTTTTAAGCCTCCTGATCATACATGGCGATGGGTACCCCCCACTCCCCCCCCCATAAAATGCTCACCCCCCCTTCTACATGGGAAGAACCACAAGCTTATTCCTTAAATTTTTCTAGTATTAGTCTAAGTGAGGTTAGAGTTGAGTCGATGCCTCGGGATTTTTCCCTAGTTGTCTTTTGGAAGTCTGGAAAAGCCCCTTTTATCTTTCCTTCTTTGTAAAACTTTATCTTATCAATATATTACATTTCCACTACTTTTTCTTGTATTTCTTTGAGCATTACTAACTTGTTATAGTCTTGTACTATGCTTTTTTCTTATTACTTTGCCTTTTACACAAAAGTTTTTTGGGTCCTTTGGCCTTTCCCGATCATCATTGCCTGTCATGGGGGCTTTGGGTTTTTAAAACAAGTCAAAATATAAATTGTGGGTAAACGTGGGGCTTATCACCCCTCTTAACCCCTTTGGTTACCGCTTTTGCAAGAATTTTTTGTGGGAGCTAGCAAGAAAGTGTAGCCTTCTAGTCTTTGTTTTCCCCCACTTTTTGCAAGTTCTTAAAAGGGAAGCCCCCATAAAAGGGAGCGCGGTCCGGTAAAAGTTTTGCCCCCCTACGATTATCCTCTCGCCCAGATACCTTATTGAGGAGAAAAAACTTGTGTTTAGACTAATTAATTGGGGAAGTATTTGAAGTAGAGTGAATTTTAAATGGATTCCCCCAAATCTACGTTGTCCTCCCACCCAGCTTAAAATCAGTTATCTCTAATTACATTTACCCCGCTTATTTATTCTCACCCTTCCACACTTTTTTTCAACCCCCCTATACTAGTTGGACTAAGTTTGAGGTGCCCCCAGGATCTCTCTCTAATTTATTTCAACTCGTTTTCCCTTGGGAAAATATTAAATTACGATAACTTGGAATACTCCTGGGTGAATGCTACAATGGTAAAAGTGCGCTTGCGGATTTTTCCAAAGCATAAAAATACCAACAAACATTTTGGCGTTGTTGCCAGGGAAAGCAAGCCTAGAAATTTTTTAAATTTGATTGAATCCCCGAGATTTCCGTTTAAATTGTTATACTTAGCATAAGGCTTACCCCGCTATGTCTTCCTTTTGTGAATTTTAAACGTGGGTATGACGGTTTCCAACACCGGGGAAAATTTCTAGAAGATCCCGAGCAGTTTTTGAGGAGGACAGACTCGTCAAATTTTCCCCCCCAAAAATTTTCTCGACCTTGAATCCTTCGGGAAGGAGGCTCCGTACCCCCACTCAAAGGAAACTATGGCCCAGAAAAACGATTTCGACTTCCACTCCGTCCGCTACCCGCGTAGCTCCGGGCCCGAATCAATTCCCGGGATGCCCCCTTTGAGCGAAACCCCCTTGACTACATGGTGCAAGCCAAACCATTTTGCGGGGAAACCCCCTGAGGATGTCAATGCTCATCCCACACTTCGGAGTTATGGGCATTTTCCATCAAGGGAGTGGCTCTGCGCCCTTCCCTTCCCTTTTTTCCCTTCTTTTTCTTGGGGAAAAGGGGGAGCAATGGTTCTATGCCCACAAAGAAAGGCCACTAAGGGGAGGTGTGCTAACGCATTCCTCAAAAATTCTTCCCGACGAGCAAAACCAAGCCCTTTTGGAAAATTTTGAGCTTCCCATAGTCTACGAGACGATTTCCGAAGCATGGGAGGGCTCCAAAGTACATTCGTGCCTGTCCCCATCATGGAAGACGATTGGCTCTGATCCGGATTTTTCCATGGGGTATCTAGAAGGCCCCTATCCCTTTATGCGCCACTGGAGGGCTTCCTCCAACACACGAAGGGTGCCAAGGGGCCCCCATCGAGAAAATGGTGATCAACCCAAGGGGGGGTAGTAACGTCCCCTTTGCCCCAAAAAGGGGGAGGTATGCACACCGCAATGAGGTGGCATCTCTATGCCAAAATGGACCCCCTTTAAAGAAGAAAAGAAGAAGGTTTCCCGAAGGAACAAAAGGCCGTCTACCCCACTCCACCGGCCGAGCATTAAGTTTATCCATGGTGCGGGGTGTGGGGGAAAAAAGATCACTCGAGAAAAATTTCCCCAGACACGAAGGAGGACTGAACTTTACAGCAACAACAACAAAAACAATGGGGTTGACCCAACAACAAGGAGGGTGGGGTTTGCGCCCCTTCTACCAAAGGTAATGGAGGAATAGCAATTACAAAATTACAAATTCTTACAATAATCAAAATTTATTGAAAGATTTTTTTCATGTCAATCAAAATAAAATGATGGTTTAAAAAAAAGATGATTGCCACTGAAAAAATTCTTGAAACCTTGGTGAAAAAAGGGGTAGCTTTGCCCCTGCCATGAAAAATCAATTTTAGTTTTAAAAATGTTGAAACCCAATTATCTTTTTAGCAAGCTAGTCCTCTAAAAAAGGTAAAATTCCTGGGAAACAACGGGTTCGGTAAGCCCCGCTTTGCTCCTTTGGGGCTATCTTCTCGATCCTCCCCATCATTAAGAAGGAAATCCCGGGACCCCGATCAATGCTCAATCGGACAACAAACTTTTCCCCCCGCCTTTTGCAAACCCTTTGGGTTGGGTCAAAATCAGTCCAAAGGGAACTTGATAACTAAGGGGGACCCTTTTTCCCTACATGTGTTTGTTTGTAGATGGCGGATCAAACGATACGGTTTCCCGAAGGACTTGCACAGGATATCTTAGTTAACATCCAAGATGAGTACATCCCCACCGACTTCATCATCCTGGACATGGGAGCCAATGTGGACGTTCCCATCACCTTGGGAAGGCCATTCCTCAATACCACCAATGCGGTCATCTACGTGGGATCGGGCCAGATCCACTTCCAGTTCCCAAGTCATAAGGTAAAATGTGTTTTCAATGGTTATAAACTTAACAAACAGGTTAAAGCACACCCACCAAGAAGAAGACTTCGAGCTCCGTGCCAAAAAAGTAGTACCCGGAGGTCAAGATCAATGAACTCAATGAGGATGGTGCCAATCCAAGGCAGGTTTGGAAAGCAAAGGAGGTGCACACTCCTCGGCCTCCATCTCCAGGGCCATCAAGTGCACCCGAAGAATGAACAAGAAGGAGAGTCCTACTCCGAGGACTTAAAAACCAGGGAGCCTTCGTCGAAAGGTAAGTCGGTAGTTATCTTTTACTTCACTTTTACATTTCATTTCTTTAATTTCCATCATGATTAAAATTTAGAATAATAAAGTTTTAGATTAAATAAAACTTGAGTTTAGTATAGCTCTAAAAATTGACAAAAGGTAGGTCCATAGGGGGTTCGGCCGACAACCCCTATACACCCTATTTTGGCTTGTTTAAATGGGGAATAACAATGTGACCTTGTAAAAGAAAACAAATAGAGACCTATAGGGGTCGGCCGATACCCCTGGGGGTCCCTTGGTCATCTCTCTCTTTTCCCCATCTTCCTTTGTCTAAGAATCCCATGATTTGAGTAGTTTTGAAGTTCAAAATTCAGATTCTGCTTTAGGAGACATCTCTTTAACTTTGTCATGCTTTGAAAAGAAAACATATCAATCACTTTTGGTTAAAGCATGACACACTCTTGTCTCCCACTACTCCTTGTCTAAAGTGGGGAATCATGAACACTTTCACTTTTTGCTTTGTCATGCTTTAAAAAGAAAACACATCAATCACCTTTGGTTAAAGCATGACATACCTTTGTCCCCCACTACTCTTTGTTTAAAGAGGAGAATCTTGAGCACTTTAGCTCAGCTTTTGATCACATCACATAGCATGCCTTACCTTTCACCAAGCACTAGAAAAAGTGTGAGTGAAATCTCCACTTTAGCGGGTCGGCCGACCACATTTTGTCACCTCCTCCTATCCCTTTTGCTTTGTGTAAGGCACCTCTCTAAGCTAGTGCTCATGGCACCCAAGGGCATGCCCATGGGGGGTCGGCCGACCACCCCTTGGTGCCCCCTTGGTGCCATCTCCTTCCCTATAAAATCCCATGCAAGGAGAGCTCAAATCCTCACTCCAAACCAGAATCTAGTTCTAGCTCAAACCATTCCTTGCCTTGCTCTCTCCTCTCCTCTCTCAAGAGAAGTTCTTAGCTCTCAAGAGAAGTAGTGCTACTCTCTCTCTCTCAAGTCCACAACAATACCTTGTCTTCATCAAGCTTCTCTTAGCTCAAGCCTATCCCTGCAAGGGAAACTAGGAAACTCTCTCAACACAATACCTTGTCCTAGTCTTGTCCTTGTGTCTCTCTTCCTCTCTAGAAGATGAAGAACCCGCTGAGTTCCGCATTCAAGAAAGCAAAGCAAATCCTGAGTGAAAACTCATCTCGAAGCTCCCACCAATCTGAGGATACTTCCTAAAACGACATCGATTTCCGCGAAGGGAAATCCACAGATTCACAATGTAATAAAATAGATTGCGTGAACAATCCAAAATATATTACCCAAATTTCAGTCGATAATCATTACCAAACTTCGAGTACAAGAGGACAATAGAAGGGTTTACATTAATTATTACATCGCCACACTGGCGGAAATCCACGCTGGAATCAATCAAAGTAGCAATGCGGACGAAGCACCGGATCCTCTCCAAACTTGAGGCTAGCAACGAGACTCCTAATCCTCATCTTCATCATAGTCAACGCCCTGTTCAACAACCTGTTTAATGTCTTTCAGTACGGATTGTACTGGTGCCAAATTCGCACCAATGACATATTTGTGGAATTGGATGCAACAGGGTATCTCAAAAGACCTATCTTTGGCTGTTGGCTTCCTATGCAAGATTCATTAATTACTTCAGTAGTATAAGTCATTGTTTAGTTGTTCAAATTCATATTCCATCCATCCATTCTATCCCATCATACACATCTCACCACACCTCACACTCATTCGACAGGCCCAACTTACCCCCGGGGTCGTCTAGGCTAGACTCCGGCTGCTTGCTAGCCTAGGTCGATGCCACCCTACCACTCAGCCCTGAGCCAACTCCATGTATCGCATGAGGCGCTAAGACTGTGAGGCTTGGTAACCGAGCCCCAGGGGTTACTAGCTGTCTCGAGAGGTGTGTGGACGCACTCCCGTACCTCTCTACACTAATCCGCTTACTTTCAAGTAGTAGTGGCACCGCCCTACCAAGTAGTCCAGCCGTCTTCTACCCATTTTGAAGCAAGTGGTAAGTAATGTCTCTATGATTCTGAGTACCAAAAGTCCCTAATTGGCCAAGCAGGACATCTTCATCATACCCCATGCCATCACAGCATTCCACTATTCTGAGGTTCAACCTCGGAACCTCCTTTTCCGGTCCATTTAGCCGCCACAGGTACGATCAAAGGGATTGCCCAGGTAGCTCTCCCGACAAGACTTGCCCAAGACTTGTCGTCATTCTCACTTGGCTGACATGACCCTCACCACACGCACCCAAGACACACATAGCACTATCCCCTCTTTCCGGCACCACATGCCTTATCATCATCATCATCTCATCAATATGTGAGAGTAGTAGTAGTAATAACATTATATATAGAGCAAGCAATTATGCGTCTATCTTATTGCGGGGTAGTAGGGTAAAGGTTTCGTCAAGGTAAAGGCTTGAACAAATAAACTACCATACAACCTATGCATTGCTTAATCATTCATTATTAGAAATGTAACATGTGAGCATGCGTAATAGGTTCTACGAGGGGGGTGGGGTGTGACACCTCTGTTGTTGTCTCCGAGTTCCTCTTCGTATTCGTAATCTCCCTCCTCACTTAGTCCCACGTCGTTCTCTGAAATAAATACGCGAGATAGTCGCGTTAGCGACGCATATAGATCACACAAAAAATTATTAGAAAAATTAAAAGATTTAAATGCACACAAACATAGTTCCATCATATAGATCTCATTTTATGAGAATTTTGATAGGTCATTTGCAATTTTTGGACTTCGTATGAATTACTTATGAATTTCCGAAGTTTAACACACTTTCTGAAATTGATAAAATGGATTTGAATTCAGCAGGGACACGTGTCGCAGTCTGATTGGCTAGCTGACATCGTGATGACGTCATCGTGAGATCACTTTGACTCGGGTCAACATCCATGGGTATTATGGGCCGAGTAGGGCCGGGTCGGCCCAACACGTGTTGAATGATAGTGTCGCCACGTGGCTATCTGGGCTCAAACTGGGCTCTGTCTACACTGGCTGGTCCACGGTGCACTTGCCCTCTGGTGCACTGGACCGCAGGCTGGGTCTATGGTGCACCGAGCTCGGCTCCACCTTCCCATCTTCTGGTCCACGTACACCGGTTCCATGGAGAGTCTAGGGGAGGGTCCATATGGTGGCGCACAGCCGGTCCACCAGCGTACGCGTGGGAAGGACCCCACACGTCAGTCTTGTGGTCCACCCAGAACAAGTCTACACCATCATCTCCCCCCTTTCTTCTCCTCTATTTCTCACCGGTCGACGGCGGCTTCTCGCCGGCGACGAGCAATCCAAGCTCCGGATGGCGGATTGGCCCAATTGAAGAGCTCAAGGTTCTCGCATACGATCGGCGAACACGGACAAGCGTCCTGATCGGCTTGAGATGGACCCGAAGGCCATCATCTCGGTCATGTGGCGGACGACGCGTCGGGACGGCGTGGTCCGACGACATGGGCTCATCGTAGGGCTCAATTGGCATCTCAGAAGTCGTATGGTGGTCTTAGGGTTGGGACGAAGTCATCCGCGAGGTTCACCTACGCCTCTACGGCTCCAGCCGCGGTGAGCAGCTGCGGCGGCTCCACTGGGGTCGCGGAACCGACGTTTGGCGGACGAATCACACCGCCAGGCTTGCGCACGGTCATCAGCGCGCATGGGCGAGTGTGTGCAAACCGATGGTCGAGTCTACGGGCTTCAGCTGCGCCTTGGCCGCGACGGTGATCCCGCCGAACGCGCGAACGTCGAGGTACCATGCGGCCACGAGGTTTGGGGCATATGGAGGTCCACTAGCTAGCCAAGGGTCTTCTAGAGGTCACCGCGAGTCAGCACGGGTCGTCAATTTGGCCATGACTGGTCTTCATCAACGGGAACGCGTCCGCAGCGGCAACGCGACGGCGACGCTCACCATGGCATACAGCGGACTGGCCTCCGCGTTCCAGGGTGGAGGTCTATGTACATGGCAACGGCTCATGCCATGGTCGCTCTTGGGTTCGGGCGGACACGGAAAATCGCAAAAGCGCGTCATACGGCCTCCAGAGTGGTTCGTCCGCGGCACCGAGCTCGTCGGCGTCCGGCCAAGCCGCTGGTCACCGTGGGTAGGGGGTCACGGGGCATCCAGGCTTCAACCATCTACACTGGGGGCTTGGGACAGTCACGGAGAAGCTGTAGCAGTCACCCGTCTGGCCGGGGTCGTCTATGTTCACCGGAATCGCACTTCGCCGCGAGAGCGCGACGGTGGCGTTCGTCCATGGCAACAGGGCTTCGGCACACGCGTTCCAGGGGCTCGAGGCATCTATAAGGTCATGGAGGATCCGTTCTGGTGCGTGATCAGAGTGCGTGTCTCCGTTGGGCTAGACCAAAGAGACTGTGTCGCATCCCCAGGTTGGGAACGCGAAAACAGCTCCGGCGAGGTCTCCATGACCGAGAGGTCGGCATGGTGTATAGAGATGTGTACCGTGCGGCTGGGGATGAGTGGCTAGCGTCGCAGTGTCGAGGTGATGTCGTGGAGCACCGTTAGCCGTGCCGTGCAGCTCCTCGTCGTGCGGCTTCCCGCCGAGCTTCAGTGTTCACGGTGACCCGCCTCCTTCCGCACAGTTTCACCCATGGTCCTCTGCTCTCCCTCTCCCTCGGGCATTTCTGGGTGGTGCGGTTGGGAACCGCAGTGGCGGTGCGGGGCTATGGAAACCCTAGGTGCTCCCGAGAGGGGCTTATATAGCCAGGCCATGGCGCGGCGGGTGGAGCTCTCCATCCGAGCGCGGAGACGCTCGGCTCGCGATCTGATGGTCCGCAGGGGGCTAGGGCGTGAGCTTCTTGAGCGCCAAGCTGTGGGGGACACATGGGGGACAGGGTCACACGAGAAGCGTGGGTGTCAGGGTTCAGTTGGGGTCTGTAGGGTGCCAGCTGCGCTGTTGGTGTCGCCGCGCGCGTGAGTGCCTGCGCGGGCGGGAGGTTGAAGACGCGCGCGTGGGTGCGAGCGAGCACGCGCTTGCGCGGGGTGCTGGTCCTGCCGGGCGAGAGTTGGGCCGGCTGCGCGTGTGCTGGACCAGGTGAGTGCGTGTGTAGTGGCCAGGTGGTTGCGCCAATGGAAAGGCCTAGTCGGCTGGCTCGGTTGGGCTGAGCCAATTTTGGTGGCAGGGCAGTTGGCTTGGCTTCATTTCCCCTTTTTATTCTTTTCCTTTATTTCCTTGTATTTATTTGTGTATGTGTATGTATACTCTTGCAACTTGGTGTATACATATATGTATTTGTATCCCGCTCTTGAATCCATACCTACTTATACATGTGTATTCATTTGCAAGGTATTCCCATATACATATTAGTACATAAATATATATGTAGGAGTGTTTTAAGTTCATTCACATGTTTGGTGTTAGCACAACATAGCAAAAGAGCTTAAGAACCAATCACACATAGCAAAATGTTCATGCTTTTAGTTAATTCTAAACTTGGTATGAATGTCTAGGGTTAATGTTAGTGATAAATGATTAAGAAGGCCAGGACTAGCTACTATTAGTGTATGGAATGTTAAACACCAGTATAACAACCATCAAGCAATAGAATGTTTAAAGAAAAATTTTGTAGTTGTGATTTTTCAAGTGTGTAAATTTCAGGGATGTTACACTTCCCAAGGAAGAAGAAGGGGAGATTTTACCCCATATACTTGGAAGAAGAAGGGGAGGAAGAATCACCAATGGAGATGCCTCATCTTGGTGCATACATGGTGCCCCCGATGGGGACGTATGATCAGCAAAGAGGTCTCAGGTTTGATCAACTAGAGTACCAGAAATATCTCTCTCTTCGGGATCAATCTTTCGAACATACAAGGATATTGAATCCAACTCTCCTCTCCAACGCAAGTATGAACACCGAGTTTGATACTATCTTTTCCACTATTGGTTGGTCTAGCTTTTGGCAAGTACATGAACTTGGGATAAAATTGCTCACCATAGAGTTCTTGTTCTCTTTACAAGTCTCTAATGATGAAATATCTTTTCACATGTTTAATCAAAGCTTTAGTCTCACTTGGAGTCATCTAAATGTTGCTCTTGGTTTTAATGATTCATGCTTGCTTGACTTAGACCCTGCCATGCGTAGATTCAATAAAAGAAAATTTTGGTTGTCTATCTCTGCCTTGAATGATTGCTCAAATTCCAAACCTAAGGAAATTCATAATCCAACCCTTCGCTTTGTGCATCTTTGGATGAGCATGACTTTGTTTCCTGGAAATAATGCTAGCATGCTAAGTAACATAGATTTACAATTGCTTTATATCATGGTTAACAAGATCCAAGTTTCTCCTGTAAAATGCTTAATAGAATTTTGGCAAAGATCAATTGAGAGTAATGAACCCACACAATTCACATCCTTAATCACTCGTCTTGCCGAATCCATGAACTTGCTAGATGGAACATATGATTTTGAATATCTCTCTTCACCTAGAGAAGTAATTTCAGAATAATATCTTACACTTGCCCAAATGCTAAAAAGAGGTCCCAAGGGTGGACTTAAAATGATTTTTAGTGGCCATACAACTGAAGTTCCTATTCCAAATAGGCAACGTTAGTTGTATAGGACCCGTAAGCTAACCCTTGATTTGGATCAAGGAAATGGGTAAAGAGGTTTTGCAGGTTCAGACAGGAGAGCTCAGGAAGAGCTATACTTTGTTCATCTTGAGCAAGGTGGTCCTTCCCATGGAGTTGTTGGCGAGGAGGATGATGATGCAACTTCCATGGATACTTCCAATGGCATGTCTCCTCGACCACCACGTCCGCAAGGACCACGAGCATCCTTCTCATCCACACGAGATAGGGAGCATCGTGAATGGCGGCAACAAATGGACAATCTCACCAATGCTTTTGGCGAGCTACACGTTGAGCATGGTGAGACAGCACGCATTGTCCACAAACTGCTGAACAAATCCAAGCACTGCAAGAAGTACAAAACCAGCAGTGGACACTATGGTGGCAACAACATCCATATCCGCCACCACCATATTGAGCAAAGGATAAGCTTGGGGGAGGTTCCCTCCCCCACTAAGATAAGTGTTCAAATTCCAGCATTTACATTCATGCATTTTCTTGCTTATCTTTGCTTGCATCTAAAAATAAATAAATAAAATGAATATGATAAAAAGAATAAAAAGACTTATCTTCTACTCTCACATGTTCCATGAATATTAATATCCCTTATTGAAATGATGAATAGTTACTCTGCTAAATGTTTCTCTAGTACTTAGTTTACAACTTGATATTTCTCTAAGCATGGATTACTTGGCTTAAAAGAAACCATCATGAACCTCAAACTTTTGTGGGTTGCAAATGCTGTAACTAAGTCTAAGTTGTTATGAGACATGATATGACAAGATAAAGAGCTGCTATAATATTGTTCTAAGCAAGAATGACTATCGGAGTTTTATTTATTAAAATGACAAAAACACTTCTTGTTCCTCAATGGTGAAAATTCTTACCAAAGCCATATATGCTCTTCATGATATAAGCTTTCTACATAAGTTGCTTGCTTTGTGTTGAGTTTTGTCAAGTTTTGTGACCCTTATTGAGAGATTTATCATGCTCCCAAGATCAAGATCACGTATACGCCACATATACATGCTGCTTCTACACTGGAAGTACGCAGAAACATGCCTTACATTTTCCACATAGTTCATGCTCCATGTTCTAATAGAAAAATCTCTCTCTAGCATGTTGCTAGTAAATGAGCCATAGACTATGCAAAATTGTAGGGGCACATTAAAGTCCCAAATTTTAGAAAAAAAATGATGAGCACATCAAAGCTCATGAAAAAAAATGATGAGCATTTTAAAGCTCATAGAAAATAAAAAGATAGTTATGTCTCAAATTAATAAGTTAGGAAAGAGAGATCATATAGAGGAGTATTGATTATTTGCCATGTTTCCACACACTTGCACATCTTGATCTAAGAGTATGACATTTCTCTCTTTGGATCCAGAATTTGACTTTACAATATATGTAAGGTAAGTTTGCTACATCTTTTATCCCTACCTATAACTCCACATAAGCCTTTAGAGTAGGATGAAAAAAAGAAGGCAAACTTTGATATGTGCCTTGGTGAGGAATCATACACCTTATGAGCGACTCAAGAGTACCATTTGAGGAACACTAAGTTTTCTTTTACAAAACATTGCAAAACCTCCGATATGAAACTTGTGAAAGAATGAGAAAACTAGTGCTCAAGTCAAGTTGTTCTATCTCTCAACCGCCCAAGACAAAGGATAAAGCCATAAGCCCCATGAAGGACTAAGGTAATATGGGTGAGTCTTTATTGCTAACTTTTCCATTCAAAATATAAGTATGCTTGTTGTAGATTTAGTACTCTTGAAATATGAAGCATAGTAGCAACTCCTGATCCACTGAGCTAATTTTGATTGTTTGCTCGGGACAAGCAAAGGTTAAGCTTCGGGGATCTTATTGGCACCAAGAATGATACAGTTTTATATACCCAAGATGCTGCCAACAACTTCAGGATCAAGGATAAAACAATCACATCATGAGCATACTTTATCAAATAACAAGTTCCAAATGTCCATGAAGTATGTGAATGCTGAAATGAAAAATGGAGCAAAGGAGAGCTAGTGAGATCCACATACCATAGGGGGGTCGGCCGACCTCTCCCAAGGTCGGTGCAGGTCCTAGTAACCGCCATACCTATTTAGCACATGTTGAAGATCACAACCATCCACTCTAAGACGGGTTAGAGGCGGTGGATCCAAGGGTGGAGATTTGAAGCCTCCTGGATCGATGACGTGGCGATGGAGTAGCCCCTACTCCACCTCCCACTATAAATAGAGGCTCATACCCCCCCTCTTCAAACATGGTGAAGAAGCCTACAAGCTCTATTCCTTAGATTGTTCTAGTAGTTAGTCTAGAGTGGAAGTTAGAGTTGAGTCGAGCTGCGCTCGGGATTTCCGGAGTCGTCTTCTGGAAAGTCTGGTATAGCTCTTGTATCTTTCCATCTTTGTAAGACTTTATCTTATTCAATATATTACTTTTCCTCTACTTTACATAGTATTTACTTTGAGCATTACTATACTTGTTATAGTCTTGTTATATGCTTTTGCTTATTACTAGCCTTTACATCAATAGTCTGTGATCCATGTGGCCTTTCCCGTATGCGATCATTGCCTGTCATAGGGTGCTTTGGTTATAGATCATAGTCAAAGTAGTAAGTTGTGTGTAAGCGTGGTGCTTATACATCATCTTACCCTTGGTTACTGCTTGTTGCACGGATTGTTTGTGGTAGCTAGCAAGAGAGTGACAGCCTTGTCTAGTATTTGTATTCCACCACGTGTTCTTAGGAAAGTTCTTAAAAGGTAAGACCCCATAAAAGGAGAGCGTGGTCCGGTAGGAGTTTTGCCCTCCTACTAATCTATCCTCTCGCCTAGCATACTTGTATTGAGGAGACAAACTATAGTGTTTAGACTAATTAATTGGCTAAGTATATTGAAGTAGAGTGAATTACATAGGAGTCCCTATACTCTCTCATTGTCCTCCCACCTAGCTATACTATCTAGTTATCTCTAAGTTATCATTTACCTTGGCTTATTCATTCATCACCCTTCCTATCACTTTATATCGATTACCCCCTATACTAGTTGGTACTAAGTTGAGGTGCTCTCTAGGATCTCTCTCTAATTATCATTTGTAGCTCAGCTTTCCCTTGGAAAAATATAAATTATGATACCTTGGAATACTCCTGGGTGAAGTGCTACAACGGTATAATCTGTGCGCTTGCGGATTTATCCAATAGTCATAAGAAATACTAACAACACTCCTATCACTCACTTAAATCTCTATCTTTATACTTCTAGCTTGACCATACTAATGCAAGGTGATTTTCCAATTCTTTGTCCATACAAGCAAACCAATGTAGAGACCATCTTGTATTCATTATACATTGTCTCCTTTGTCCTTTGACCTTTGCTTGGTGTCACTAATGCACTCTTGATTCATTCATCAATCCTTGATCAATGCTAGTCCACTATCAACTCTTCTTATTCATGCAACGCAAGCCAATATAGAGATCAATCCAAAACTACTCATGTCTCATTTGTCATTTGTCAAATATACTTGCTTTCACATGATACTATGATATCCCACAACATAGAAGTCATTTCATTGATTTCATTTGCATTATTGTATTTTGCTTAAACTAGATTGTTTCCATAATCTTTCAATACAACAATACACAATTTGACCTTCATTTCAATAGTGTGTGAAATGCCATCAAGTTTACTTTTCTTGTTGAACCTTTGATACACTTAGCAAAGTTGTTAGACCTTTAATTGTGTTGTCAATCAATTCACT
>JAJDON010000091.1:0-25000 GCA_022036555.1 Microstegium vimineum
GGACGGGTAAAGCGGGCGGGGGGAAAGGGGGGGGGGGGGGGGGGGGGGGGGGGGGGGGAACCCGGGGGAAAAAAGCCATGGTGTTTCCCCGGGATTTTCCCCCCAGTGGGAAAAATTTTTCTAAAAAAAAACGTCTGAGCTAACGGGTAAGAAAAAAAGGGCGTCCAAAAACCCCACCATTTGGGTTTATTTTTTTCTCTTCTTTTTTTTAAAGGGGGTTTGGGGAAAACCCCAATTTTTACCCTTTTGATCTCCTAAAAAAGAGGGGGCAAGTTTTGGCTGGGGTGGGGGGGGGGTTCCCCCCCTTCCGTCTTTTATCGAAAAAGTAGGGGGGGATTTTGCATGTCAAAAGATTTTGGGTTGTTAGGGAAACAATAAGGCCGTTTTTTAGTTCCCCCCCCGGGCCCGGGTTTGGGGGGCGGTTTGGGAAAACTTTTAACCGGGTTTTTTGGAAACGTGCCTGGGGAAACCACTGTGGGCACTTTTTTTTTTTATTTGTAAAAATTTTTGCCCAAAAAAAAATTTTTAAAAAAGGGGGGCTAAAACCGGGAATTCTTTCTCCCCCAATGTACAAAAAAAAACTGTGAAATTTAAATTTTTTTGGATTTCTTTCTACATTTAAAAAAACTCCTTTGTATTGTCCCCGGCTTTTTTGGGATTTTTGGGGGGGGAAAATTCTTTTTTTTTTCCCTTTAAGTGCAATTTGGGGGGAAAAATTTGGGGAAAAACCAAAAAAACAAGGCCTAAGTAACCCCTTCTGATTTTTTGGACTTTCAGAATGAAAAAAACCTATTAAAAAATGGAAAGGGGGCTAGTCAATTTTGGGGTTGGGGTTGGTTTTTTGGGTTAAAGCACCAAGGGGAAAGGGAATGATTTTTTTTGGGCCAGGGGGAAGGGAAAATTCAAAAAATAAATTTGATATGTTAAAAAGATCGTTGGTTGGGGGGGAAGGGGAAAAAAAAACTAAAAAAAACAAAAAAAGGGATTGTTTTTTAAAAAACTTTTTAACTGACAAAAAAATTGTTTGGTTTTTTTTTTTTTCAAACAACCCCCCGGGGGAGGGGGGGCTTTTGGTTTTTCCTTTTTAAACTAAAAAAGGGAAAAATAAGAAACGGGGGACGGGGGCATACGGGGAAAAAAGGGAGGGGGCTAAAAAAAAAGGGCCCCCCCCCAAGCTTTTCCCGGGCACACACTTTTGGGGGCTAAAAGGGCAGCCCAGGGCCAAAGGGCTGGGGGGGACACAAACAGGGGGGCCCCCCCAACCACCCCCACCTCAAAAACCCACCCCCCAAGGTTTTCGGGGGCCCAGGGGGGGAGGGTTTGGAAACCCCCAGGGGAGGGGGCGGGGGGGGGGACACCCCCCAAAAAGGGGACAAAAAAAAAAGGGGGGGTTTTTCCCGGGGGCCACTTTTGGGGACGGGGGGAGTTTTTGGAATTTAAAAGGTTTAGTTTGGGGGCTCCTTCAAAAAAACAAATGGTTTTTTTCCTAGGGTTTCCAAATTTTTTCCCGGGCCCCCAAGGGGGACAAGAAGGGGTTTAGGGGGATTTAAAGGGCCCCTTTGGGGCACATTTTCCTTTTGGGGGGGAAGGGGGCCCTCTAAAAAAGGCACAGCAGGGGACCACTAAGAAAAAAAAACCGGGTTTTGCACAGATATGTGGGGGCTATTTGCGGGGGGGAAAAAGGTTAAGCTTCAAAAAAAAAACCTTTTTTCCGGGGCCAAAACCCAGGTAAAAAAAAGGGGCGGGGGGAAAATGGGGGTTTATGCAAAAATGGGTTTTTTTTCAAACCGGGTTTCACAAAAGGGGGGGGCGGGGGCCAAGGTTTGAGGGGAATCCCTCTTTTTGGCGGGGACGGGTTAAAACTGCCCAAAACCCCCAGTTCTCGGGGGCAAAAACCAAAAATTGGAAAAAACTTGAAAATTTGGGGGGAGGGGGGGCCCCACCCTTTCCCAAAAATTTTTTTTCCCCTTGGGGAAAAAAAACTTGGGGCCCCCAAGGGAAAAAAAATTTTTGGGTTTGGGGCCGATTTGGGGTTTACTTGGGAAAACGGGGGAAATAGGGGGGGATTTCCTGGGGGCATGATCGGGGGGACATTTTTGGGTTTTAAAGGGAAAACCGGGCCCCATCTACGGGGATTTTCCCCCTTTATCCGAGGGGGGATAAAAAAGGGATTCAAAAAAATTTGCCTACCTTTAGCGTAGTTTGGGGGGAATGTATTTATAAAGGGGTTATTTTGGCCTTCCCCCCCAACTTTTCACCCCCCAAAATCCCCAAAATAAGGGGGGTTTTGAAAAAGTTTGGGGATGTCAATTTTGATTCACTATTTCACTAGACAAAAATTTTTGGGGCCCATTTAATTTTTATGTTTTTCTTTTAATTTTCCCAAAAAAATCTGGGCCAAAATTTTATTTTATGTGAAAAGGTATTTTTTCGGGGACCATTGTTTTGGGGTCTTTCCGATTAATCGGGGATTATTTCTTTTTTCGGGTTTCGGTCCCAGGTGGTCGAGGGGGGAGGGCCCCGACAAAGTCGTCGACAAATTTCGGGGTTTTGGTCGAAAGGGGGACCGGGTCCGGGGACGCCCGGGGGGTTTGGGGGGGCCCCTTCTTTTTTTTTTGGGGTTTTATTTTTTGTACTTTTTTAAATTTTATTTTGGGGGACTTTGGTTATGTAATAGGGCTGGCTTTTGTTATTTTGGTTTTTTACTGCTTTTTGGCGGGCAGGGGCTGCGGGTTTGGGAATGTGTAAAGATCAAGGTTTGTTTAAAGTTTTTTTTTATTTGGGTTTTAATTAGGGTTTTTCTTTTTTGGATTTTTACGGGGAAACTTTTTTTTTGTGTTTTTAATTTTTGTATATATAGGGGGGTTTTATATAAAAGAGAGGTGGGGGGGGCCGGGGCTGATTTTACCTGGGAGGGGAACCAGGGGGAGGGGGCCCCAGGGTCAAAGGGGGAATGGGAACCTGGTTGAGGGGTTTAAATTTAAAGTTTAAAAAATGGGGGCCGGGGTGGGGGCCCCCGGGTAACCAGGATCGGCCCCGGGTCGACCGGGGAAAAAAACTTTTGGGTTCAAAAAACAATTCTCCCACTTTTCCCCAAGGGTTGGGGGCCAGGGGCCCCAAATTCAAAAAAATTATAGGGAAATTGGGGAAGGCTAGGGATTTGGGATTTGGGGGCAGGAAAAACCCCCAAACCCCCGTTGTTGTCCCCTTTGGGTTTTCCACTTTTATTTTCTTACTTTCGCATTGAACAATAATACAATGGATAAGGGGGAAAATGGAGTTTTGTTGCCTCTAAGTGTTTTTTGGGGTCATAGGTGAATTTTTAAGGGGGAAATTGGGTGTAAGGGGAGGGTTGTGTGGGGGATCCTTTGGAAAAATTGGAAGGACACCATTATAGTTATCTGGTCAGGCAAAAACTACAATTTCACGAGCCAGTATTTCAAAAAGCAATTGCCCCTTATATTTCATTTACCAGGGGGACTGCAACTGAGGTCTCCAGCACACATAAAGGGACAAACTTACCTGGGAGGTGGATCTAGTTTGGGAAACCTTTTTTTTTTTTTTAATTTTTCTTCCTATGGGTTAATCATTTAACCATTATTAATATTAACCTTTAATCCAATTCACAGAATATAAAATCCACTTTGGATAAAAAGGGGATTTAACACAGGTACAGGAGAATGTGTATCAGCTAAAAAGTTACAAGGGAAAATCAGAAATTCGGGGGGATTGGTGAACCAAGGAAAAAATGGTAGCTAGGTTGGGGGGAATAACTAAATCGAGACTGCAGATGGATATTCAAAACCAAGGAATATCCTAGGGGGGACTTGCCTTGGAGCTTGTGTTTTACCGAATAATATAATTTTATGATCCTTCCCATCAGCAGGTTTTGGGCCACTCATTAACCTTCAAGCATTGATTCCACAAATATAGATAATAAACCAAAAAGAAATGAATTAAAAAGGGCCACATGGCTTTCACAAAGGAAGGAAAAAACAAAACCCTGCACTGGCACGGGCCATTTGATTTACCCCCCCAACTAAGGAATAAAGGATAGGAACTAAACAAAAGCCTTTGAAAACCCAATTTTCTCCACGGGTTCCAGCCAGGGGCTCCCCATTTATGGGAGTTATTACCCACGACCTTCTATTAATGTTTGCCTGGAACTGTGTAAATTTTACTTATTTCATGTTTTGTCCATGGTTCCCACAATTGCTAGGAGGGGAGTGAAACAACTTGAAGCAAATGTAAAATAAAGGGGGAAAATCGGGATAGTCGTTGCCATTTTGGGGTAACAAAAAAATATGAGCAAGTTAAAATAAACTAATTTGTACGGGGGGGCCCCATGCTTTCTTTAATTTACATTTACTTGGGGGGGGGGAATAATGAGAAAAATGGGTTAATTGTGTAAAGGGCAAATTTAATTTATAAAAATCCAACATCACCCCATTTTCACACTTACTATCCTAATAATCGTATATCCAAAATCCGAAAGGAAGAAAACAAAGGGGAATTATTACTATACATTGACTCCTTTAGGCATGGGTTTCCAAAAGGGATATACTAAAATAATGTTATTCTAGTGAAAAAAATCTAGCAAGGGAATTTATACTAAAACTGAAACCAGGCAAAAAGGGTGGTTATTAACCTATGGCCTATTAAACATTAGTTAATGTGTACCCACAAAATTATTTTTTTCCATTTGTCCTTTCATGTGATGGATTGGTATTAACAAAATTTTACTAGGAGGAAATGTTAAAGGACCCAAAAAATTTTCACAAGAAAAAGTTGTGATCATTTTTGCTAATTTTAGGGAGATCATATGTTTTTTTTCATGTATGTGTGTTCCTTTTTTTGGGATTTGTAACCCTAGTAATTGTTTGTTTCATTGGAAGAAGCATTTAAAAAGGGGTATTGGGGGGGGGGGCCCCAAAAACTGGACAGGGGAAAATGTGGGGGGGGGGGAGGATGTTATACTGATACTACCACAATCTGGACGAAGCAAGAAATACCCTTAAACCCCTTTGGGATTTATCCCACCAATTTTTCACGGTAATTAGAAAAAAAAACAACTTAAAAACATATAGAATTAACCAACTAAAAAACCATCTTGTGGGAACTTTTCTTGGGAGGGGCATAACAGCACAAAATAAAATGGCTTTTATCTCTTTTCTACTGAAGGCGAGGGGGCATCAAATAAAAACAGAAACATCTGGCTCCAGCAAATCAGCCAAAATGGCTTTCCCCCATCCCTCCTAGTGCTTTTTAATTTTCAGAGAAAATAAGGCTTGGGACGAAGGGGAATCTGGACTTGCTTCCAATAAACAAAATGTTCAAGGGGGAAGCCCCCCACTTTCTCCCTTCTAGGGGCAATTCTTTACAGGCTGCTTTTATATGGCATGATAGCTTTCCTCCCCTTGATTAATGTCCTTCCCTTTCAGTATGGATCCCACTCTGCTTTAGGTTGCCCACCTTAAAAAATGTTGGGGGGGGGGGGAAAAGTCCATTTGTTTTTCCAGATTTAAAAACGGGAAAAGATTAATTTACCAAAAAAAAACTGATAGTATCTTTCTTTCCATATTTGTTTCAATTTAAAACCTAAGTAAGGAAAAAATTTAAAAAAATGAATAGGGCAAACCCATCGTTTTTCCCGTGGAACATAGAATAAAAACAAGATTAAAACTGGCCATTAACCCCTTTTTTTTTATTTGGGGTGGGACCCTTAGGGGCAGGGGGGTATTTATCCAAAAAAAAAAACACAATTAGTTTGGCAAAAAAACATAATGGTCAGCTAATTATGGCCAAAAGGACCACATGAGCTATTGTAAAGGGTTAGTTTAAAAGGAGGGGGGTCATATTTGATAATGAATTTGTGGGTGTTGCAAACATTAAGATCTTCTTCTTTGAACTATCCTAAGGGATTTTTTATACAACCCATAGTTTGGCAATGCAGTACAAAAAGGTCAATTGCAAAACAATTCTTTAAGGTGGAATACCAAAACAAAAGATTAATCTGTCAAGAAGAAATTGCAACACATTTGAGGGCATATACATAAGCAGTTTTGCATTTTTTTCAAATTTAGGGCTAAATGCCAAAAATAACATTTAGGAAAGGTTATTCCAGTGAAGGGGGGGGGGGGGGCTATAATTTAAAAAAGGGTAAAAGCTTTCACAATTTAGGATATAGGTTAATGGGGGAAACAGGAGCCACTGGTTCAATCACTTGTTTACGTTGTTGTTTTCTGTGTACAGATCTAGAATGATTTATAGTTGAATTTTACTTAAAAAAGGGCCAGTAGGGCCCCACCAAAATATTTGGAACTGTAAAACCTGCATGTCTTCTTTGTAATTAAAAAACAATTAAAGGACTTTTTAACCCTATTGATAAAAAACCTAATACCGGGGGGCCCATCCTAAGTAAGGCCACATAGCCAGCAAGGGAAAGGAAAACAGCTTCCAGGTACAAAAAAAAAAGCAAAAAAAAAAAAAATAATATTTGGTCTCTCTCCCATACAAAGCGCTATCCCATTCATAGCTGGGGGGGGCCCCACTTAGGGCGCATGGCAATTAATAACACAAATCTTGTTTTTTTCCATACAAGGATATTTCCCCATGTTTCCAGGGGCAAGGGCCCAAGGTGCTCCCTTCTAACATTGGATTTTATTATGTCCAATCTTGCATAAAACCACCCCACCCCATCCACTAAAAAATTTATTTTATTATAAGTTTTATCCTTTCATTCAAAATCATCCGGCGGGATCCGCGCCGATGCAACAGGGGAATTAAATCCTTTTCTTCGTGTTGAATTGTTTTGTGGAGGGGGGATAAAAGAAAAAAAGTAGATTTTTGGAAATATTTCTACATTTTGAAAATAGAAAATTAGGATATTGGGAAATTGAACTCAAAGGGAGAAAGTTCCGAATGAGGCGGCCACCAAAATACAAAAAGGGTCAATTTTTATTTTAAATGACTTACTAAGGGGTTCCTTTGGTTAAATCTCCAGTTATTAGGGTAGGAAATGCCAAATCTTTTTTTTTCCTTGGGTTTTAACTTCTGTTAAGGCCAACTGGCAGGGGGTAAAAACTTAAATTTCCAATGGGCTTAACCAGGGGAATCTTTATTGGGGTTGTCGGGATGTTTAATATGTCGGGGGAAGGGGGGCAGGCGAAAAAAAAGGGCAGGGCACCAAAAAAAAAAAAGAAGGGGGAAAGCTATTTTTTTTTGTTCTACAAAATGGGTCCAGTGGGGGGAACCTAAAAATTTAATTTTTATGGGTTTTTACCCTTTCTTTCCCAATAAAAATGAAAGGGAATGGCAACCTGCTAGTTCTATACCCCTTAAGGGTCCTAATTCCTAGCACCCAATTGGTCTTTCAAGCAGGGGTATGTTTCATAATGACTTTGGAAAACATGGTTTTGCAGGGGGAAACATATGCAAACATAACTCAGGAAAAAAAATTGGTTGGTTTGTTGAAGGAGCAGAAAGGCAAAAACTAATGTCAATTTAAAACCAAGGAAAAACCCATAAAGGGTTTTAAAAACAATACGGGAAAGAATGCGCTTTGTATTGTAAAGGTGGTTTAATTTTGTGAGAAAAAATTAATGGAGCATTGATCATCAAGGGAGGGGTGACAAGTTGGGAGGCTTGGTAATCTGTTTGGCTAGTAATGGGATTTTGTAAATGGACTTGGGGGGGAACCTACAGTACCCTGATTCCCTTCAGCCCCTTATTCAGGCAAAAAACCAAGCATTTGATATACCCTTTGATGGGTTCTCTTGGAATGTTCATAGGAGTTTTCCATAAAAACCATTGGTTCTCCTCTCCCAATCACTGGGTTGAAGGCCCAGCTTCATTTGGGATGACGACGGGGCCCCTCTGCTTTGGTTCTCTTCCATTTTCTCCCATTAGGGGGGGGAATGAGGCCCAGGGGGCATCCAGGCAAAGCCAAGTCGTCCGGGGCAGAAAAAAAACACAGAAACCTGAAAAAAGATAAGGGGATGAACTCCAATGTTATGAGATTAACTTGATAATCTCCAGGGGTGGAAAGGTTTTATTTTTGCCCAAGGTACAGGCAAGCAAAAAAAAAAATTCCTCGAATTGCGTTATTCCTAAAGGCCTTTTATAATAAGGCAAAATCAAACAGGGGAACAATTTTCCTTAGTTAGCCCCTTGTTTCATTAATTAAATTTTGCATGAAGAAAATTGGGGCTTGGGGGCCACATGGAACTTTCATTCCACAGGTTTGTAAATGAAAAACCCATTTTGCTTTTTACCCACAACGGGAAAATACATTTCAAAACAAATCACCCACTGCAGCCACGTGTAGGAAAAATGAAACCCCACAAGAAAACATCTCTAGGCCCAAAAAGGGACCCAGGGATGGATTATGGGGTTTTCCTCGGGAAAGGTTTGAACTTTAGTTTCCAAAACGACGGGGGGCGGCAGTTCAATTTCAATTTTTGATTCTAATTCGTGGATGAAGTTTGTGAGTTTGCTTTGTTTTTAGCAAAACGATGTAAGGTTAGTTTTCCTCCTTTACAGGTTTATGTGAACTTCAATCGGTGGAAAATAAAAAGGGGGCACACGATATGGGAAATTTGGGGGTTCCCAAGTAAATTTCTGCTCCGTTTGGAACAAAATAATACAGCATGAAGGGCCTAAACGATTTTGTGTTATTCGGCATTCTCAATAAACAAACAGACTAAAAAAAAAACCCCATCCGGGAGGAGCGGTTTTACGGCGATCGAACATCACACAAAAAAAATAGAGGACTGCACGCATAAAACGGATAAACAAACCCCGGCCGTTGAGAGTGGGAAACCCCGGAAAAAAACGGGAATGCGGCACGCCACCGCCATGAACCGATCGGGGAAAGGGAAAACCCCGGCGTCGGGAGGGACGGGAAGGGGGGGCGGCGGCCCCGGGCGGAAAGGCCGGGCCGTCTTTCCCGTAAGCCAGTCAGGGGCTGGTGCGCCGGGCCCGGGGGCGTCGCGGGAGGGGGATCGGCGGTAGGCGGCCGGCGCGGGGGGGCCCCCGGGGGGACTTTTCCCCCCGAGCGGATGGCGGCGGGGAGGAGGACTCGTCCCCCACGGGGCGAAGTAAAATTTTGTAAAGTAAGGGGGGCAGCGTCGGCCCCAGCCCATTCGGCGGTGGGGTTTGAGTAGGGCGGAGGTGGGAAGCGGGGAAAAGGGCGGCGGAGGCGGGAGAGGCGGAGTGGCCGGAGGGGTGGAGAAGGCGGGATTGTGATCGGGGAAATGGGGAGGTGGAGTTGGTGGTGGGGGGAACTGGGTGGTTTGTGAAGTGTGGACTCTGGACTTGGCGGTTTTATACTGTACTTGGGGAGAGGTGGGTCAAACCTTGGGAAGTGTCAGTCCCGTTAGGGGGTGGGTTTTACCACGATCCTTTTTCCGGTGGAGAAATCGTGGGACTCGAAAGGTTGCTTTGGGCTTTTTTCTGTGTGGGGGAAGGGGGGGGCCGTAGGTTTTAAGGGCATTTAAATTACCGTGATAAAAATTGTTATTAAAAAAAATATTATTCTCGGTTCTTTAAAATTAACCAATCTCTAACATTAATATCCATTTTTAAATAATTTTATTTAAATTTGATCAAATTATAAATAAAAAAATTATTAATTATGGAGAATTAGTTAATGAATATTAAAAAAAAAGGAGTCATTTGGATCTCAAAGAAACTTCGGTGATATTGGGGAAGTATTATGTGTGGGGGGGGGATGGTTGTTTAGATCTGTTTTTCCAAACTAAAAAAAACAATTAATTTTTTCTTAATTCCAATTTTGGTGGGAAAGGCAAAATGAGGATCCCTAGTTAAAATTTGTTTGGGCCTCTCCAAAGTAGAATTGATAATTCGTTGTATTCTTTTTTTAAGTTATAGTATGTTGTTACTTGTATTCGCAAAAAAAGTAAAAAATATTTATTCGGTTTTTTTTTTCTTAAATAACTTTCAGGGGGCTTGTTTCAACTTTTTTTTTCATAAAAAAAACCTTATTATTTAGCTTATTCTTCCTCCACAAACATAATGCTATTTGAATTCAGGGTTGGGGGGACCTTTTTTCACGGTTGAAAACAAAATTTGATTACTTGTATAATACACTCATCCAGCGATGTACGGGGAAAAAGCCCTTCAAGTGGTCCTTTTACAAAACCACGGACCACCCAAGGATGAAAGAACCCAATGGGAGGCACTAACCAAGCCTGGGTGCTCCCAAAGATTCTATGGGAAGCATTTTTAAGTTTTCATGGGATTTCAAATTGGAACTGTTAGATAAAATTAGAACAAAAGTAGTTCTTTTAAAAATAGCTAGGGCCCTTTAATTCGTTTAGTCCTTTCTGCCATGAATTAAAAATAACACTAATTTTCTAGTTTTGGGGAAAAAGTGTTTTTATCTTTGTAAAAAACATTACTTTCTATAAAAAATTTCCCAGCCGCAATATGTAAATAATTTTCTGCCAAAATAGGGGGAAGTCCCTGATTTTGGGAGTTCATAAAATGTGAATAAAGATTCACTGAAACTTTGAATAACTTGGTTCTTAGTTGAATTATTTTTTAAACGGGGCGCACAAACTCAATTTCCATTAATTTTTCTTTAGGCGGTGTGGTGTACAAATATTATTTAATAAAAAACGGTTTGTTTTAATAAAATTTTTTACTATTTTTTGGTATTTATTAATTTTATTTAACTAGGCCCAAAATTTTGCCCCGTTGCGTTTGGCTAAACGGGGATAAAAAAAAAAAACCATGGGATTTATAATGCTTAAAAAATGGGAGTTGATTTTTTCTTTTAAGTTATTATTTCTTTCAAAACTTTTACTAGTTCCAATACTATGTGGGCTTTTAGGGTATTTAGTTATTTTTCTATGATATTTGTTTGTCAAAAAACTTGATATTTAGTGGGGTTTAGGTGTGCTTTTAGGGGTTTAAAATTAATCCCATTTAAAAAGTATGCAAATAAAAACTTAACCTGTTCTTTATTAGGTCTTTGATATTCTTACCATTAAATTATTACAAAAACCCCACGTTGTACCTTTTTGAAGCAGAAAAAATTTTTTTGTTTGGGACATTTATTTTTGGGATGGGTTTATATAGGTTGACATTAAGAAAAAAAAAAAACTTTTTTTATACAATAATTAGGCAAATTTTACCTTTTTACGTCGTAACAAATGTCTAAAAAATCTATTGCATTTACCTAAACCCAATAAGTATGGAATCAAAAAATATCTGATTTTTTTTTAAAAAAAAATTCCCAGACTTTTACCGTTTTTATTTTTTTTAGCCTCATTTCTAAAATTAAAAAACCCAATAAGTAATTATTTGTGGGCCTTTTACTCGAACTGGGTTGGGATCATTATAAAGCAAAAACTGTAGGGCCAATTAATACTGTATTAGTAAAAAAAATAAAACTGTTGGGACACCGTATTTTTGTGCCATGGGGGGGTCAAATGGAAGCTTAAGAATTGCATTGGTCGGGTAAGCCGTTTTCTTTCGGCATCAGATGGTCATCGGTTAGAGGATTTACTTGATTGAGGGGGATGTTGAATGCTGCAAATGAAGGGCATTGATTAAGTTTGTTTTGGGCGATGGAAACTGGGGACGATTTTTTTTTTGTTCGGTTAAGTGTTTGGTTGGTTATAATAAAAAAAGGGCCATAGGGGTTTTTAGGGGAGTGAAGGGAGTTACGGTTTAAATGGGGAATTATTGTTCAATGGCAAGGGTGGGAAAGGCTATGCCGGATGGGGGGGGAATGATGGATCCCGATGGGGAAAAAGAGGATGGAAAGGTGGGTTTGGTGTCAGGCAGGGGAGGGAGCTGGTCAATTGACGATTACGGGAAGAAGATTGCAGATTTTTTCAAAAGGGTTTGATTTCTGATCGGTTTAATGTAAAAGCGGTTTTTTCTTATCGGGCCAATCGGGATGGTTCATCGGTCAAAGTTGTCGGATGGAGAAAATAAAACCCTAGGGCGGACTAATGATGGGAAAGGCTGCAGGGTTGCTGTCGATTGAGGGATGGACCATGGATAACTGAGGATACAGTTGCCGGATTGTGGCGCTAAAAGGGAGTTTTGCGGAATCGGGAAAAAAGGGGGGGGATTTATTGGTGGTCGATGGGGGAAAAGTTTCATCAGGGGGGGGGAGGAAGGGGGACATAAAGGGAAAAAAATGGTGATTCTTATTACGTATTGTTTATATAGAAGGGTTTTGAGTTCCCGACTCTTGTGCGCGAGTTCGTTTTGTTTCCTTAAAAAATATAGGAAAGGTGTTTTTGTTTAGGAAAAAATAGTATTAGTTTATTTGTCGGGGGTCGACTCCTTGGCGCGGAAGGGTCCAGTTATTTCCCTTTTTTAATATTAGGGTTTTTTGTTTTAGTTTAGGGGGCAAAAGGTTACGGGAGGGTCGTGGGTCTGTTTTCAAATTCCTATTTGGCGGGGGGTTTTAAATATGGTACCCTAGGGGGTGGGGGGTCGTTGGAGAAAAAAGGAAATAATCAAATCATTTATCCAAAAAACCAAAATCTTAATTTTTCTTATTTACTTTTCCAGTTTAGTAAATTTCTACTTTTATTAGCATTAGGATTTTTAGGGGCTTACCTACGAGGTTTCCTGCCAAGTTTCTCGGAAACGGTGGGCTTGGGCATTTCTTCCTATGATTTTCTCCGGTCTCAAACCCTTGGTGTCAAGGTTCCGCGGTTTGTGGTAACTGGTGCCTTTTGGACGTCCGGGCGATCGGCTTTTTGTTAGTGCTCGTTCAGCTCTAACGCTAGTTAATTTTCCTGGATCAAGGTTTTGAGGCCCTTGGACATATCGGGGGCGGGGTCCCCATCGCCGTTTGTACTTGGTTTCAGATTGTTTTATTTTTTCTTGTTGTAGGTTATCGGTCCTTGTCGGGATTAACAATGGTTCAAATTTGATGGGGGGGCCCACCACTTTGGGGGGACATTCAAATTCGGGTATAAAAGGGGGGCCCGAGGTGTTTTGCATGGATTTTTCCTGGGGAACGTCTTTTTGTGTTTTTCAAAAAAACCCCCACCTTTTTTGGGGCCCATCCCCCACCCCCCCGGGCCTCAAGTGGGGGGGGGACCAATTATACCATCTGCATATGGGTGGGTCAATACCGGGGGGACGTCTATCGAAGATACGTCATTGGGAAAGTCTTCGAGGGGGGCTGATTCTGAAAGGATTGGATCAAAAACAGGGGGTTTGATGGGGGAGCGGGGCTATTGGAGGAGTAAAAAAGCATTTTGTGATTATCTGAAAGGGGGTCCTTTCAAGCCTAAAAGGCTAGGAAGTTGGCGGAAGCAATTTCCCAGATAGCAAGGGATCCCCGTCGTTTTTGCCGCGGGCGGGGTTCACATTTCGTGCCAAAGCCTAGTAAAATTACCAAAGAGATGGGTTAAATTCTGTGATTTGAATCATTGCGGTTATTCATTTCCACTCCAATGTATTGTGCCAATTACTGTGTTACAAATGCTGTTATGCAATCTTTCAGAGAAGGGGGGACCCAAAAGGCAACCTCAATTATGTGTTGGTCCAGCGTTTTATTCATCAACCCTGAGAAAGCATCGGGGCATCTATAAAACCCCAATCGGCAGCTCCCAATGGGCGTTTTTCAACTCCTGTCGAAAATCCCGTCTCTGGGCGGATTGTGGAACTACAACCACCAAGGATCAAAAGTCCTTATAAAAAAAAAAGGCGGTCACCAAGCTAGGTTACAGAAATTCCAATGGCGATTCGGTCCAATGTTCGGGGGTTTCTTGCCTATTCCGAATTCCATTCAGCTCCCGGCCATAAACTTGATTGGGGGGATAATGGTATGCCCTTCCAAATCCATCTTGTTTGGTTTTTTCTAGGTCTGGTGCAAGGGTGAGTAGGTTTTCAGGCTTGGGGGAAGGGGGGCTTTTCGTGGGCATCGGCAATTGCAAAGGTCCAACAGTCGGTTTTGATCCCTTATGGATGTATTACCTCCCGTCTTTCCTCCAACTATGCAAATGGCCCCCATCAGGGGGAAAAGATCTTTCCAGGGTGGGTTGGATTCCTAAAAAGTAACACCTCTTTAATGCCACCATTTTCGGGTAAAATAATCTATGCCGATGCAAAAAAACACAAGTATTGGCAAACTGAGGGGGGAGTCAAAACCTTTGGGGGGGGGTTTGGGGGGGTTTTAAAATTCCTCAAAGCTGGAATTTTTACTTAGCCATCATTCCAAAGGTAAACCAAATTTTGTTGGATTTACTCCCAAAGGTACAGGGGAGCAGGGGCAGGCAAAGGCGCAGGTTAAGGCATCAGGCCATCGGTTAAATAAAATAAACAAAAGTCCACTTGCTGATTTGATTTTTAATCCTAGGGTATTGGGGGGACCAAATTCAGTCGGCCGGTTCAAACAGTTCTTGGCGTGCTAATGTTTTACCATTATTGGAGGTCCAGGCAAAAAACAAACTTCAGGAGTG
Organism: Microstegium vimineum; assembly: GCA_022036555.1. NCBI lineage: Eukaryota > Viridiplantae > Streptophyta > Magnoliopsida > Poales > Poaceae > Microstegium > Microstegium vimineum. The sequence goes on from JAJDON010000091.1 coordinate 14,460, forward strand.
AAGCATTGTACAACAAAAACGATGGGTGGAGTATGATGGGACAAACAATCATAAAACCCGGTGGAGTGTGGGGAAGGGTTTTATCCATCGGTAAAGGTCAGCCGATGGCATTTAATGGTCCAGATGGACTGGATGCTTGCGCCCATGGGGCCAATGCTGGGAATATCTTCCACCAAGACTGGGACAGGTGGCCCAACGTCATGCCGGGGCCTCCCCCACCAGTTCCAACAAAATTAGCCAATGAGTTCGGCTAAATGAAAAAAACCAGGATGTGCATAATTGGGGACGATTAAAGGGGATTGCCGGGAAGTGGATGAAAGAGGGCAATTCGGCAATAAACCAAGGTTTAAATTACCATAATTTTCTTATTCTTAGCCGTTATCCTTTGCGGCATATGACTTTATTTTGTCTCTTTCCCCAAATTTGGTTTACAAAGGTTCACCAAGATTTTCACAAAAATTTTCTCGGGGGGGGCCCAAAGATTAATTACCCATCCACGGGGGAATGGAGCCCCATATCAAAAAAAACCGCTACATTATTCCCAAGTGTTGGGGGAAGCAGCTAGGGCCGAGGGGATGGGAAACTAAGGTGAGATTAATTCTCTTTCTTCATTGTATGGAAATCGATCATTTTCACATGGTTTCATTTTTCACTTGGCCCTCCCAATACTCTGTGATCCCCTTTGGGGCCGATTTGGGATAGGGCAGTTTCATAAAACTTTCCTGTCACAGCGTGTTACCATGAGAAAAAGGAAGGATTTACCGGATCTGGGTTAATGGGTTTGAGGCACGGCGTAAATGGACGATTCGGGTAAGGAAGGAAAACCCTTCGTTCCAAAAAGGCTTGCGGGAGATGTGGAAGAATAAAAAAATGTTTGCTACAGCTTGGTGCTTGGATGAATCGGGCAATTGGGGCGGATTTTGGGCCCTTCAAGGATTGGGGCTTGCCGCTTATCAAATAGATAAATATGGCCATTCCTTAGGGGAGTTTGGGGGAAAAGGTTTAAAGGTTCATTTGGTGCAAAAGGAGGATTTGCCGATTTATGATGGTTTAAAAACTTTTGAAGCCCAGGGAAAATTGGGACAAAGGGGGGAAGGTGGTGTATCTTCATTGGTGCAAGAAAGAGGGATTTCTGGGGGTCAGATTGTAAGAGATTGTAGGGGCATTGGGCGCTGTCTGAAATGGGGTTTATGGGATAAGAAAGATCGGTTTTTATCCTGGGTCCGTTTTTTGGCTAGAAGGGAAGGCTGTGGGGAGGAGGGGGTTCAACCTTTGGAACATTACCAAAGGGGGGGGGGCCGTAGGGAATGTTTGGGGACCTATTGCTTCTAAGTGAAAGGGGGCGGTTCAAGCTTGGCGGCTAAAACCAGGGGGTAATTCCATTCGGGCCGAAAGAAGTCAGAAGGGGGATCAGGGTATTTGCAAGTGGGGGGCAACCAAATACAACTTCACACGGGGGGACCACCAAATGATTGGGCCCCAACGTGGGTCTTTTAGGCAGCAGGGTATTGCAAATTCTGGGGGGGAGTAAAAATTGGTATCTGGGGGGCGAAAATTCACGGTTTTGGAAAATACTAAAGCCCCAGAAAAGCCAATGATGATTGTGGACCCCAGCATCCCGTTTTCCCAAATAACATGGTGGAAAACTACTGGAAAAAAAAATAAAAACTAAAAGTGTTAACTCGGGAAAGCTGGCCCATGGGGAAGAATGCATCGGTTGGAATTCCCAGGGACCATCAGGTAGGCTGAGGCGTAAATGTGAAAAAAAGGGGAAGTTTGCCGATGACAGGTGAAAGGGGGCAAGGGGGAGGAGTTGGCCGATGAAAAGGCGGTAATTGTCAAGAGGGGGCTCCTGGGTGTTTTTATAAAATTCAACGGGGTCATAGGCGGTGGCCAAGGATAAGGATTATCGGGGCAATGCAGGGGAAGGAAAACGGTATCAAGTGGGGCAGGAGGAGGAAGAGAGTCGTCAAGGGGAGTGGCTTGGCATAAAGGGGGTCCCATTGGAGGGGTGGTCCTTCTTCGTTCCATTGGCGGGGAACGATGGTTATCCAAGGGGCTTACTTAAAACTGCCGATAAATTTGTGTCCTGAAATGGGCATTGGGGTCTTACCCCCCTGGCCGATCGGTCAGGAAAAGGAAAACCTTTGGTTGGACGGGGATTCGGGACCATCAAAGCTATGGCAGGGGGCGGGATCAAGGAGAAAAAAGGGAATCAGCCACGGTGATCGGGTTGGGGGGGGGCAAGCTCAGCGGGCGCATGACAGGCTTGGGGCAGGCGTTGTTGGTCAAAGAGGAAGCTGGGAGGGGAGGGATGGGCCCAATGCAAGGGAGTTGTACCGATGAGGGGGGTAGGATATCTCTTAGAGATCCAAAAAAACATTAAAAAGGGCGGTAGGTTGGGGTTGCCGGATTTTTTACAAGGGCGGGTGGGAAAAAAAATAGGTACCAGCCGGTTTGGGGGGGGAAATAAAACTAAGGGCTTCCTCAATGGTGCCCCCAAAGGTCTGGACAAAAAAGGATCAGAAAAAGGGGGGAAAGGGGATTTCGCCACAAAACGCCAAGGAGGAATTTTTATTATTGGACAGTGGGAAAATTCCTTCCCAAAGGTAAAAGTTCCTCCCAGGTCAAAAGCAGTGGGGAGGGCCCCCAAAGGCGCAAGGGGGATAGGGATCCTCGGGCAGGGAAAGAATATCCCAATTTTAATGGTTTCGTCATTTTATTGCCGATGGGGGAATTTCATGGGGGGCACACTGTTCGATTGTTGGAGGAATGGAAGCTGTGCTGCGATTGGGGGCCACAGGTTTTGGTGTTTAGGGATCGGCATGACAGCTGTCTTTGAGATAAGGGCCCTTGACGATGAATGAAAGGGAACCACTTAAGAGCTCTGTTCATCAAATATCGGCTAAAAGGTAGATGGGCAGGTGACTTGACAAAGGAATGGCTGGTGGGGGACGGAAGGGGCATCAATCAATTAATGCCCATACGGGGTCATCTTCAGGTAAGCTTGGGGAATAAGGTGGGACCAAAGAATTATGGTGGAAGAACAGGGGACATGAAGCTCAAAGGGATTTTGAAAGGCGATGGTGTCACCAGCTATGGGAAGGCCGGATTGTGTTGAATTTGGAACATCGGGGGGGCAGGCAATAAAGGTTACCTACAACTTGCTCCTTAGGGGAGGGGGGGGACTGGGGAACAGGCCAATTGGGGTTATCCTTCCACCATATGCAATCAAAAAAAGGGGGGGCCTTGTTGCAATGGGGGCGGGGAGGGAACCAAAAATTGAAAGTGGTTCTAGAGTCGGGGAAAACCCATTTCAACAGGTTTTGCTGGCTTCGGCCAGAATTGGAGGGGGGACTTATGGAGCATTTACCAGAGTTTGGGCATATAAGGTGGGAAAGCCCCTGGGACACGGGGAGTTCCTCAAAAAGTTTGCCCAATTACGGGGCATTACACCGATCTAAAAGGCTGTCGGTTCCTGAAGAAAGGGAGTTTTTTAAATTGGGTGATCGGATTCGGGCCGGATGATGGGAAGGGAACTGGGATAAGGGGGGTTCACATCCGCCGATTGGATTTCTTAGGAGAATAGATAATCGTCGGATTGGGGGGCAAAGTTAGGGCTAGGGGCCAACCTTTTTTTTATTCGTTTACTAAGGTTAAAGGGTATTTTCCCCAAATGTAAAAAAAACAATGTTGGAACTGAAAATTTATATTAAAAGGAATATAAAAAGGATTGTATTTGCTTGGGGAATTTATTACAAAAGAGTGATGCTGGGTTTGTTTAGGGGGGGGGGGGTGGGGGACGGGGATTCAATTAAGTCGAAACAAATCGGTTTCTATTTTAAGTGCTTGGTTTTTTCAACCACATTGGCTACCTGCGCGGCGATGCCAATCTTAATGGTATTTTTACCTGGATATTTAAAAGGCTTGATAATTCACAAAAAAATTAATAATTGGAGGGGCTGGGGATCTTTATTCGGCATGTCGGGGGACAAATGGGCCGAATGGTTTCTTTATTTGTAAGTTTTTTTTTAGCCTATTGTACAAGTAAAACATGAAAAAAAAAAAAAAATTTCCGTGTTTTGTATTGGATTTCAGGGAATCTCAACAAAGGCTTTACGGCGGATTGGGAGTGTTTTACCAATGCCCGTTTGCGATTTCTTGTTGGTTTGATGGGTCGGCTGCGCCGGGAACATCCAACTCATTTTTGTGTCAATTGGGGATGGTAATGTGGGGGGATTTTAAAAAATCAAATATTTCAATGGGCTGAGGAAGGACCATAAATAAAGGGGGTTGCTTTTCAGGGATGATCAGGGGGTCATGTCGGGTTTTTTTTGGGGAGTGGGGTCGTTTAATGACTTTTTGGCTTGAAAAACGGCGGTGGCTTTATTATCAAAAGGAGCCAAATAAATTTTATCTTTCATATAGTACATCGGGCACGGGGGATAAGTCGAAAATCTTATTGGATGGAATGGTGGGGGGTTCAAAATCGGATATTTTTAAAAGGGAAGCATTTTGTCGGATTTTACGGAAAAATCCTGAATTTGCATCAAGGGGTGGAGGGCCATGGGGTTGTAGATGGAAATCCTTAAAACAAGTGTGGGGCAATTTTGGTGGTTGCATTCAGGAGAGCAAACGAAGGTTCGGCAGAAAAATCTTTTGATGGGGCCCAATTAAACCAAGGTAGTTGGGCTCCCCCCACAAATAAGGACTGCAGTTGCAAATCCCTTGGATCGGCATGATTAATTTTATTAGAAAGAGAGATTATTCTATTCTGGGTTGGAAAGATTTACGTCTTTATTTAGGGTCCGTTGTTAAAGCTGGGAAACTGTGGAAAAAGCTGATCAAGAGGGTTTAGTGGAAAGGAGGAAAACAAAACCAATTAGGCCTTGAAAAGAGATTCAGGGAAAATATTTGGTAAAAACAAAAACCCCTCGGGTTTTCTTTAGTTTTCCACTCAAACACGGGGAAAAAGCCTTTCAGGTTGTATTATGTCTATCGATGGGGACGGCGGTTATTCGGGGGGATTCAAGGGCTTAATCCAAGGAATTTGAAAGGGGGAAAGGGGGGAAAGGTGTGATGTATTATTGAAGCGAAAGGGGGCTTGGTGGATGGCGGAAACAACAAGGGTTTCGGGTGGGCCCAATAGAAAGATTATGGTTTAATGCTTTTTAATTTCTCTTGCATAAATTAAGGGCATTATTTATTTTGTCTGCCGAATGCACCAAACGTTTATCTGGGCCCAAAGGATTGATGTGGTTTAAATTTATTTGCTGTAATGCCGAATATTAAGTGGGGGAGATAATCGTGGCAAATGGGGATTCTAGACTTTCAGATTTGGGATTCTTAAAAGGTATGAAATCGGGGCTAAGGGCAGTTTAAAAAAGGGGGGATCAGGGTGATTGGGCGATTTTTTGTTAATATCAACATTGGGCAATGCAGTAAAGGCGTTTTTTTTTCGTTTTTGCAAAATTGCTCCTTGGGGACCTTAATTCTTTGATGATCTACATGGCAAGGATGGGGAGCAGGCAATCGGAACATTAATCCTAATTTCACCTCGGGGTGGGACAAAAAGGTATGAAATTTTCTCGATTTGCCGGGATTATTGGCTTAACCTTCGAACCAAATAATCGGCTGAAATTACCCAGGAGGGCTTTGCTTGAAAGGGGTTGGAATTACCTCCAGGGGGAAGTTAAGTGCCGGGATGCTTGTTGAAAATCTTCGGTGTTTCCTGTTGGTGGATTTTTACAATCAATTTGAGTGGGAAAACATATGAATGGGGCCGAAGAGGGTGGAGGTTTTTTTAATTGCGGGCTCATGAAGAAAAGGTGGTTTGAGTTATTGAAGGGAATTTAAAGGGGTGCATAACCGGCCCTTTTTGGAACCAATTTGTTCCAGGGTATTTATAATGGAAGAAAGCTAAAATCGGTTTTGGCCAACAAAATATTGATTCAGGGTTATTTCAGGCCTTAAATCTTGGGGGGGAGTAAATGACATCGGTAACGGAGTTGGGACGGGGGGATGGGGGGAACTTGGAGGGAGGGGAAATTGCTGGATGATTTTTTGAGGAGATCGTCTAGAAAAGGGTTTTGAGAGGGCGGTTAAGGTTTCAAGCTACCCAAATTATTGTGGGGCTTCCCTGGATGATGGTAATTTGTTATTATCGGGGGACCCCATTGATGGAGTTTTGCTCAGAGTTTTTTCCTTAGTTAATGAGGCGAAAATTCTGAAGGAGTGTGGTGGGAGCGGGCAATCAAATTTCAAGCATTTCAAGTGGGAAGTTGGTTGATTAGGCGGGAAAATGGTATTAACTGGCCGGAAATAAATTCTTGGAAAGGATTGTTTCAGGGGATATTTCAAAAAGGGGGTGCCAAGGATTGGTCGGATAGGGGAAATTTGGGTAAAATGTGTCCATAAGGGGGGCCCAACTTGCAATCGGGCCCAAATGGGGCATCCATAAATTCCAAAGCCCTTGGCCGTTTATGAGGGGGAAAATGGGGGCTTATTGATCTCATCGGGCCAGATTTTATCCGCATAAAGTTAAAGGGAAACCATTAAAGGTTCATTTCTGGGTTTGCTTACCGGAATTTTTACTTTCAAAAATGGGTTGGGGAAAATTCTAATCCCTTTTTGAGGAAGGTTAAACGTCGGTGGGGGACATGGATTTAGACTTTGTGTAAAAAAAAGAGCTTATTGGTTTTTAACCGATTTTGGTATTTCCCTCAAAACTTATTACCTCTGTTCAAGGGATTGATGTTTAAACATCGAGGGTGGAAAGGGTTTGGACGGGGGAATTTTTTCTAACGGGTAATGGGGGAGTTTAAAGGTTTTTTTAAAAAACTTCTTTCCCCTTTATTTAATGCTCAAGCTAAAAAATGGCCAAAGCCGAGGGCAACCTATAAAAGGGGGGGACATTAATCAAAAAGGGCTTATCAAGCAATAGAGATTGAAGAAAAAAACCCTAAGGGGGAAAGGGGTGGTTTTTATTTATGGTGACATGAAAGGCTTTTTTGTTTCTGTCGGATGGCGTGGCCCATGGTGCTATAAAGTCTCAACTTACAAATTGGTGTATGGGCCACGGGATGTTGTTCTTCACCTTGGGAAATTAAGGGGGGTATGGTTTCTAGGGGACGATTGTTTGTTCTATTTTTCCCAAAGATCAGTTGGGACAAGCCGGATGGAAATTTATTGAAATATCCTTTATGTAAGGATGGGAGTGTTTTGGGGGGGGAGGGAGATCTAGCGAATTCATCGGCTAGAGCATTGTTTTTTATAGTATTGAAGGGAAAAAAAACCAAGAAGAGGTATTTCTAGGGTGGTTAACAAAGAAAAAAGAAAGTTTCAAATGTAAAAAAGGAGGGATTTGCCGATTGGAGATCTGGGGTTGTGGAAAAATGAAATCTTACCGATTGAGTACTAAAAAGGTTCTAAAGGTTTTGGAAAGTGGGTTCTCCTAATGGGGGAAAGGGTCCCTTTATCGGATTATTATAAAAAACAGTCTGCTCTTGGTTATAATGGGGGCTTATATTTTGGGAAAACCTTCGGGGGGAAGGGGGTTTGGCGTTTCTTTAGGAGGCAAATCAATGGTAAATATTTTAAAAAAATATTAAATCCCAGATCTGGTGGTTGGATGGCATTGGAAAACTATAATAAAGGTGGGTAAAATTACCGATGGGGGGATTAGGGGGGAGAGTTCATGTAAGTTAGGAAAACATTCGGCAAGGGGAAGCGTGGTTAAAAACAATTTTATGTTAAGGGGACAAAATTCAATGTATCAGGTTTATTGGTTTGCCGACCCACAATATGAATTCCAGAGGGGGATTGAAATAAAGATGAAATCGGGCACGCAGGGGGGGAATTTGGTTTTGCTTCCTCTAGTTTTTCCCTTGCATCGTCATCGGGCAAGGGGGAAAAACCTTTCAAATTCGGCTTCTTGGTTTCTTCTTCCTTCATGTCGGGGGGGCCGCGCCCCTCGGCGTGGGGTGGGGGTGGGTTAGGCGGGTATTCCCTTCTTTTGTTTGCAAGGGGCTATAGGCGGGGGAACCCACTTGGGGGGACGTTGGTAGGGGGGTGAGTTTCATTTCTGGTTAAGGGGCCGAGGTTTAAAAAGGGCTTTCGTTTCGGGGTGGATTTCTTTCCAAAATTCGGTTAGCTGCTTTTCTTTTTTGTTGCGATCCGGTGACGAGTAAATCTCTTGTTTCAAGCTCGGATGCTGTGGACAAGGCTTTTCTAGGCGGGGGTGCCGATGTCCTTTGTGGGGCTTTCTTAATTCAGGCCAATTTGTTTGGTTTGAACTTGGGAGTATTTTAACTTCTTCGAGTTTTTTCCGGCCTGAAGCACTTCTATCGGGGGGCCAAATGGCGGGCGGTGGGAAAAGGGGTCCTTTCGGTATTTTGAAGTTCCTTGTCTGGCTCTCGAGATATGGCTGCTTGGGAAAAGTGTCTCCTCGGACATCGGGGGAAACAGGGTAAGGGCTGACTTTGAAATTTTCTTTGGGGGGATGGTTATCCGTTACTGGTGGTTGGAGGGGGGTCGTGGGGGAACTAGTTCGGCGTTGTAGCTGTTGGCTACAGTAAAGATAATACAACGCTTTCAAGTTTGGCCCTTTTCCCACTTTCTACGGGATATTTAGCGTTTTTTGGCTGGGTTTGGGGACAAAGGGGAGGGGCTTTTCTTACGTCGGCCAAGCTTCTAGGAAGGTTGGTTAGGCGTAAAGGGGAGAAAGGAAAATAAGGGGCTGGATTTGAGGAGTGTCTTTGGGGCCTGGAAATAAGGAAGGAAAGTGAGTTAGGGGGGGGGGGCTTGGCGGGGCATGAGGGTTTGTGTTTGCAGGTGTTTAATTGGACAATCGCTTTACCCCCCCCTCTGAAGCGGAATTTCTCTTTGCCTGGGGAACTGGGGAAAGTCAGCTGGGCATAGCGCGGGGTTTCTTCCTTGAGGGAATCGGGGCAAAAAATGGTTGCTTTGTTGAAACTTTGGCCTCTGGTTGGGAACGAGGGAAAACAGGGTTGGTGGGTGGTTGGGGGACGCTGTTGTTTGGTGAAATGTTTTTCCGCTATTGAGGGATTGGGGCCCTTTGTGGCGTTTAAGTTCCGGGGGAAACCTCTGGGGGCTGGGGGAAATTTTCGTTTTTCTGGTGGCTGATGCTTGGTGCCGGATGCGGATGTTGTTTCTGTTGTTTTCCCATCCAAACTTTTCCATGTGGTGATGGGTTACTGGTTCCCTTGGTCGGGGAATCTCAACCGATGGTTGGTGATCAGGTGGGATGGGGACGCGAATGCTGGGGGCTTTATGGTTGTTGGTTGTATCTAAGAGGGAGGTTGGTGAATATGGATGGATGTTGGGCTAAAAGGCCTCAAAGGGCGCTTTCTTCTTGTTTGGGAAAAAGGGCAGGCAGGTTTGTGTAGAACCGGGGGGGCATTTCGATTGTTTGGAAATGCTCGGGGGGGGCATCGAACAGGAGTGAGTCGGAGGGATAGGGGCTTGTACATTTTGGAGGCAAGCTGCGGATGAAACTTCATTGCTTGGCAAAAAAAAGATTATTTGGGTGCAAGTTTAAAATAAAATAAAATAAACATTACCGGGGGAGAATAGGGTGTTTGTAATCGGTATATAAAATGGAAATTAAAGAAAAACTTATCTGCGAAAGGGGCTTGGCCAAAGGACAGCGGCCAACCAAAACCGGGGATGGAGTAGTAGTGGTGCTAGTTGTTGGGATCGGGGGCCGGGGGCTTGAGGGGGGGTGACCCTTGGGAGATTAACCTTTTGGGGGAGGGTGGAAAAAGCAGCCCCAAAAACACGTGGGAGGGCCTTGTTGGGCGGATGATATGGATTATGGGGGTTCCAATTCATTCGGATGATGAGTGCTTCCGCTTCTTGCTCGTTTCGGTTAGGGGGGATTGGGGGATCGTCAGGGCCCTGTTGGTAATAGAGGGTCGATCTTTGTTGATAGTAGAAGTAAATTAATAGTAGATGCATTAGGATTGGGATAAAGGAAATTACTTGCATTCATTCGGGAAAATGATGTGATTTGGCGTCGATCAAAATAAAAATATGGGCCGAATAGTAATGCGAACGATTGGGGGAATAGTTTGGATTTTTTTTCCATTCTTGCCCCCACCTGGGGGGAGGGATTTTGTATGAAATGGGGAAAACTCCGGTGTTTTAAAAGGGGTATTCGGTTTTGGTTGGGGCCAAGGAGGATTTAGAAATCAAAATGTTTTTTTGTATGGGGGGTGGCATCGGCAGTGGTGGAGCAAGGGGAAAGAGTTTGGGTGGGACGATCCTGTTCCAAATCCATTGTTGTAGGGGAGATGATTTCTCTTTTGGTGGTTTTATTCCCAGGTTGGCATAGTTGAACTTTATTCGGGTTAACTGGGACCAAAATTTGCCAAAACGGTTTCTTTGTTTGTTGCCGAAGGATAGTAAAATTTCATTAAGTTAGAGGAAAGAATTATTTTTCTTTTAAGGTCCCCCAATGATGGTTTTACACTGGGGTGAATGGCCGAGGGGACATGGGATTGGGTTTTGGCCTTCATGAT